>JAPMOR010115730.1:1182-23095 GCA_026543865.1 Argiope aurantia | reverse complement strand
CGAACAAATCGCCAGGTCTGGATTTAATTACTAATCGCATGATTAAAAACCTCCCCCCTAGATTTATTTTATATTTAACTTTTTTGATAAATAAATTAATGGAACTTTGCTATTTCCCCGATTGCTGGAAAACAGCTGTGGTTGTCCCTATTTCAAAACCAAACTCCGATTTGACTTTACCTCAAAATTTCCGTCCCATCTCGCTACTTAGTAGCCTGAGCAAAGTATACGAATCTGTGCTTCTCATACGCCTGAATCAATTTCTCAGCGACAATAATATTTTAATTTCCGAACAATTCGGATTTCGTAAAAACCTGTCGACGAATCACCAGCTAATTCGTGTTACAGAATTGATTCACAGTGGCTTTGTGAAGTCTGAAACCACAGGTGCACTTTTTCTGGACGTAGCCAAAGCCTTTGATAAAATTTGGCACGAAGGGCTTTTATTCAAGTGCATGCGACTTGGATTTTCGGCGCAATTTGTCAAAATTTTACGCTCGTACCTACTTTCTCGTAATTTTCGGGTGCGAGTTAATGATGTAATGTCTTCCCCCAGACCAATACTGAGCGGTTGTGCTCAAAGAAGTTTACTCTCTCCAACTCTTTTTAACATTTATGTTAACGATCTACCTAGAGCTAGTAATTGTCATTTAGCAATTTTTGCAGACGATACCGCCATCCTAACACACCATAGGGATCCAAACATAGTCATATCAAACATACAACAGTACATGACCATTTTACAGTGCTGGCTCATCGGCTGGAAAATAAAAGTCAACCAAAGTAAATGCGCTTGCCTCCTGTTCACTAAAAAACTGGTAATGCCTGACTTAGCCCCAATCCAAATTTTTGACCAATCCGTCCCCTTTGTAAATGAGTATAAATACTTAGGGTTAATTTTAGACGCAAAATTAAGCTTTAATAGTCATGTTAAAGCAGCCCTCACCAAAGCTACAAGAACGAGTGTTAAACTCAACAGCTTAATTTCTCCTAGGAGCAAGCTATCGATTAGGCTCAAGCTTCTGCTCTACAAAGCTATTTTAAGACCAATTTTAATGTATGGCTCCCAAATCTGCGGGGCCACTTCCGCCACTAACATTAAGAGGTTGCAAGTTTTTCAAAATAGGCACCTGATGAAGATTGTAGACGCCCCCTGGTATATCAGGAGGAAAATATTGCATGACGATCTCAAAATTGAACCTGTTTCGGAATTTATTAGAAGAACATCAATTAAGTTCTTCGAAAAACTGCCCCAGATTCGTAACAAGTTACTTAATCTACCTGCATATGATCCAGCAGTATCCAGCTCGAGGAAAAGACCGAGAGCTGCGATAGACAATGTTTACATTAACTTTCCCTCAGTTAAAAAGCTGAGAACTAATTAACTCTGTTACCAATCTGGTGGATTAAACTTATCAAAATTATTTGTTTTGGCCTAAGATAGCTACGATGAGCTACACGCGTGAAATTTCTTGAAATTTTTTCTTCAGAAAATTTATTTTTAAAAAACAGTCCCCATAGTTAAAGCACGTGCAACGTAATTCCATTAAATTTCCCTATAGTTTATCCCATAAATAATATTATATTATTGTAATCAATTAATTCTATCATAAATAATAATAATATAAATTAAATACCAAATTTCATGACGTTAGAGCTTTATTGCGCTCGTCCAAACTAGTTCAATTAAATTTAACTTTTCCCTAAACTAACAAATTAAAGTAAATATTCCAAATTATGATGTGGAGGTGCTCGTGGCCACTTTGTCACATCGCGGAACTCCGAAACATCACGACGTTGCCGTACGTTGCTGTTTCTCTCCTTCCACCGTATCATCAGAAACCACCACAGTTCATGCCATCATACCTAAAACTCAAGTGTAATCAGCCAGTCATGTCATTAAGGGGATAGTCCTATTCCAAGGACGGGTTCCCCGATAAGCATATCATCGAAGTCGAAGTGCATCTGAACCCTTGTACCTACACACTGTTGGCAATTATATTTATCAAAGCTTTTGAGACAAAAGCTGGTAATCTAAAAATATAGGTCACGCCGACGAACATTGTAGAATAGATGTATTTTTTCTCTTGTTTACGGCTAGATCGGTTCCCTCTGAAAATCTGCATTCTCGGAAGTGGTACAGATTTTGAATTACAGCCCAAATTTTTTTTAGAATAAATTTTTATTATTAAGATTCTGCAATTAAGAATTAAATAAATGATTTTATTATTAATAATCATATTGTCATTTAGAAAGAATAATTAATATTTTTGTTAAAATAATTCAATTTGTTCCTTTTTTATTAATTTAGATACAAATTTTTTTTAATTAAAAGTTTATTAACGATAGCTCATATTCTATTTATTTCTTATCATGAGTATTTGTTCCTCGATACAGTTTTCAATATTTCGACGAAGACATGGCGCCACTTAATTTGTATGGTTTGAAAGTACATTTGTGTTTATTTTGCTGCAGTAATATTTACGCCGCACTTCAAATTTCTGATGAATTCATAATAACTAGTTCCGTACCTTACAAAATTTCTTACTCTTCAGTAAGAAACTTTAAATTCCTTAACATTAATCTTTTTGTGAAATTAAGTTCCGGATAATGATAATCTTTTTAAAATAATAATTCTTTTTGAAATTGAAATTTATTGGTTTTTTATTCTGTTTTACTCTGGTGTTTAAACCCAAAATATTATTTAGAAAATATTATGCAATACCTCTGTTAACTTTTATCCGTCACTGCAAACAAGTCTTTCCTAAAGCATAAATATTCGTTTCGTCGTACAAATGATACTCAGCGAACTTACTGTTTATAATGGCTTATTATTGCTATTTTTAGTTTTTTTACTCTTCTGTACTTATTTTTAGTAACAGTTTTGTTTTTGCTATTAATCCTAGAATATATTGTTGTCCTATCAATATTGTTAATTTTTCTGTAATAAAGGCAGGATTATATAAAAAAAAATAATAACTGCATGATGTGTCTGTATTGGTATTTTATAGATTAAATTGTAAATATCAAATTTAATATAAAAATACGCTAAAAAGGAGATTTTGTGGGTGGGTGTGCAATTAAGTTTAAAAATAAAAGGTTCACTATTAATTTTGTCATCTAAACATTAAACTGCAGCAATCATTCATATTTCACAGTTCTCCCAAATGTGACTATATAATTCTATTCAAATTCTGAATATTCTATTTCAATTCATTGGTTAGAAAATGAATTGATCCTTATTGACTTTCACATCAGCATAGTAGTTAAATAATTTTTTAATTGTTTGGAAGATGTTAATTACATATTTTAGAAATTCAAAATATATAATTAAAAATTCTATCATTATGTAAAAAAAATTAAAAATTCAATCTGATCAAATATATTTCACAAAAAGAAGACAGTTCACATAAACATTAATAATTTTTTTATTATGAAAATGATTTTTCGTGGTTTCGATGACTATTGACTGGTGTTAGTATGGTCTTCTGATAATTTTTGTACGAATTTCTTTGTATAATTTTTTTTAATAATGAATATTCAATGGATTCCAAAAAGTCGGTTTCTCATGAATAAAGCCAAACTGATTTTTTTATCAAACGACAATACAACTTTTTTTGTCTTCTTTTTACAGAGAAAGAGTGATTCGGAAATATGTTTACAAATTAGTTTCATCTTGCCACTCTTGGAAACTACGTCACTACTAAAGTCATACACGATTGCTTGCATTTCGTTTGCAAACGAATTTTCTTTCACTATCGTCAACACTTTCAAGCATGTTGAAAAGAACTGACGATGACGAAAATGTTGCTTCACCGGTTGCCTGAGGGCATAAACGGAAAACTGCCCACGAAAGTGTAGACAGTATTTGCCATAGAGTTGAAATAGTGAATATTTGATCATAGAAGTTTATATATCAGCTCTATGGTATTTGCCCATCTGATAGGGCCTTTAGGGGGGGGGCATGTAATCACCACGTATTTCGATTTCGATGGTAATGTTGTCGGAGCATCCGTTCTTAGAACAAATGGCTATCTCCTTAATGAAGTGACTGTTAAGTGCTATGGCTTTTAGTAGAATGACATGAACTAGGTAGATGCTTGAAGATAGTGTGTTGAAATTTAGGGTTTTATGAAATAGAAACTGACAAAACTGAACCAGCTGGGACACTTATTAATTTTTTACTTTATTATTTTAAATATGTAGATTATATTTAGATTTATATTATATAGATTATATATAGATTTAAATATATAGAATATATAGATATATTAAATATATAGATAGAAGAAATAAATAGATTTAATAATATCGTTTTTTTTTTTGTCATATAAATTCCCTGAATATCACCAGTGGCGAATTTTGAAAATTTAAGAACACAAGCGCTACAAGAATTCACTGTAGGTACTCTACCTTCTCAATTTGTTTCGAGAAGTTCTGACAAGAAAATTTTCAAATGTACCATTTCATTACCAAATTTAGATTCAATATTCTATGAATAACGTTATTTAAATTTTTGTGCAGCTTACTTAATTTTGCTATTGGCTCTTTTTAGAAAATTTACCAAAAATCTAAATACAGAAATAACTTTACTAAACGCTTAAAAAAACTAAGAAAGTTCTAGACATAGTATAAGCAACATGTTTTTCTATGTTTAATTTTCTCTCTCCTCTATGTATAATGTCTTTCTTACAACCGTCTTCGAAATGTTTTTCTTTTTTCTTTATAAGTCGGCCTCATCGTTGTATTAAGAATGAATTTTTTTCATTTGCCTTCCTCTCATAATTGTCAAGCATTTTTAGCAATCTAAATGTAGCAGTCTCAGTTTTTGCACTCTTTTCACTATATCACGGAACCTCTCAGAAGAAACAGAAAAATTATAATATTTATATTTATATCGGGCACTTTTAAAGACTGATAAAAACCAAATCATGAAACAAAATTAAAGAAAAAAAAAATTACGCATTTTCATAAAGACCTATGAATGGAGCAGTACAGAAATACTGAAATTATTACTTTAAAGTTTGATTAATCTGCTTACGTGGTTATGCAAAGCTCCACAGCTATCAATTCAAAAAGATTAAAAAAATAGAATTTTTAACATTGATTACTTTTATAATTACCAGAAGAAAATAATATTTTCTTCTAATTTGATTATTAAAAATTAGCGTGTTATTTTGACTATAGTTAAAACTTTTAAGATATATTTATAAATAAAACAACTGGTAATTTTTCTTTTAGATAAGCCAACAAAGCTTTCATTCGCAAATCTTTAAATTATAAATTTGAAAAGCATAATATTTCATTTCATATGTCATGTTTACATATTAGCAATCTGTTTTGCTCTAGTTACTAAATTAATAACTAATTTTTATCTTAAATTCTAGTGTTTTAAACGTTCACTGGAATCTAATTTATTATAAAAAGATAAAGTTAATATGCATCGAATACGTGATTAATGAATAAATATTTCGCAGATTTATTTCAAAATATCAATCATTGTTTTAATGATTATGTGAAAGAGAGTAAAATCCTAATGTATTTGATTGTTAAAGTTGTGAGACAAGAAATTATCTCGACATACATATATAAAGCTGGTTCGAAATTTAAATCAAATTGAATATCTATTTGCTATTAAGTTCACTATATTCATATCAATGACGGTTTTCCGCACAGGTGCGGCAGGCGGTCGCCTAGTGCTGCAAAGGGCAAATGGCCTCAAAATCTATTTCGACATATATCCTAGTAATAAGCTATCGTTATTTAATCGGTATCGGTAAAATAGCCAAATGAAATGTTGGAAGAATAAATACTAATGGGAATAAGGAGTTTAAAAATATCAAAGGCCGTGATATTTAGAGAGTTTCTAAGATATATGACGAAAAAACCGATATTAATAAATCAACATTCTATAGTTAAAACCACAAGAAAAAAAATTCAGTCTCAAAATATATACCCAGTCTCAACCACCTGCTATAGTCTGTGTATTTTCTGCAGGCGGTTTAAGGTCACATTTTCTACCTCGTTATTGATTGTCTGCCTCGCAACGCTGAGGCAGATAACAGTGCCACTTCCCGAACCGTGGTGCGGAAAAAAAAATAAGTTTTGTCCTAACCATGGTAACGGAGAAGGAGAAAGAGTGAAGAGTAGGGAAAACGAGTGCTCTTGAAACGCATATAGAAATTACACAGACTTTCTTTTATAGTCGGAGGCAGGCTTACTAGATCAAAATTATATCTTTATGTATTTTTCTCGGTGAAACCCATAAATATGTAATACCAGGCTTCGTTCAACGTTGAATAACTTTTTAATCCATAAAAATACAAAACAAATTTCTTTCCGGCAGTCAAAAATTCTTGTTTCCTTGTAGAAGAATTCAAAAAGATCTCAACTCAGCTGCATGTCTCTGTTGAATTCAGCATTTCCATTGTCTTCATTTTTTCTATACCATAGAAACAAGAAGTGGTATCAAAGCCATCATTGTCTTGGGAAATCGTAAAAGTTGTCGAGAGCCATTGCATTTTTCAAACAAAAAAAAAAAAGATTTTTTCCCCCTTTCAGGGGATAGCGCAATCAATAAAGCACTTAAACATGTACCTGAACCATAATTGTTGCGTTAGAACTAGTATTAATTGGTTTACAGTTGTTATTACAACATCTACATCTGCATCTTCATTTGCTGTTATGACCCTCAATCTATTATATCGAAAGTGCTCAAGAATTTTTCAACCTTTTTTTTTTTTTTTTACCCAAGAAATTCTTTTTTGCTGTACCACAAACGGTGTCTTTGCTGTAACACAAACGGCATATTATTTAAATTAAACAGAATTCATTGAAAGCAAAAAATAATCATTGAAAAGAAAACTATCAACGCCCACTTCAAAGTATGGAATATGAAATATCAAGATAGAAATGGCAAGTCAAAAAATATTGAGAGAAACAGAAATATACAGACCTTATTAACGTGGGCAAGCTTTAATTTCCCTAAATATTGCACCTAAACATATACTTCCAATTATGAAATTTCAACAAATAAGATAGGCAATTATATAAAAACACTTTGTTTCTGTAGAGGCTGTGAGTAAAAAGTTAAGGAAAAAATGTTATATATATATATATACTGTCACGTAGATACTTTAGTATAGAACTTAATGACACACACAAGAGGTAGAGCTAAACCAATTTATTAACTGAACTGAAAACTGAGAATACAGTAACTGACAAATCTTCTGCTTTTATATAAGCAGAGAAAGTTCCAGAATACTCTTCTGGAGACAGTAAGAAAAGTCCAGAACACTTGTCTGGTAAACTAAAGAAATGTCCAGTATCTTCTGGAACATGAAATAAAGGAATATATATATATATATATATATATATATATATATATATATATATATAACAAATGTAAATATTTGCCTTAATAGACACATATTCACATATTGGATGATTTGATGACGTAATAATGTACATTTAATCATCATGACTTCAAAGAAATTTGTTAATCAAGCTTTAATGTTGTCCATTTTGATTGATCCACTTAATAAAGAAGGGAATAGAAGCTTGAGAAATTAAACATTTAAGATATTTCAGAGAAGTTCTAGAATGCTAAAGAAGAAAATAAAATTCTTTGCTCACATTTGAGTACTTTCTAAATGAATGACTATTTCAATAATAAAGGGCATTTGACTATGCTGAAGATTTATGCCGCATGTAATAGTAATGCTTACCTAATTGTATAAGAATACAAATGTCGTTTTCAGAATTTCGCCATCTTTCTAAGAAGTGTATTTGCAAAATAGTTTAGTGTTTAAAAACTTCAGGATCCTTTCTTTCCGGGAGAGAAATAGGAAGGATGAAGCGTTATACATGTATTGCAGAAACAGACATTTTGGCTTATTTATCAAGTTATCCTCATGCTAGTACATACAAACAGTAAGTACAGAACTCAACATTCCAAAACCTACAGTATCGAAAATATTTCAAAGTAATATCTGGCATCGATTCAGTATCTATAGAATCCATGGACTGATACAATTGTTGCATACACAACTAACCGATCGACAACTAGAATTTTACAATTGTGTCTAACTTTATATAAAAGCAAGTCCTTTTTCTCTGATAAAAGCATTTTGAACTGACGAATAAACATTTCACTTCATTCACTTAATTATTAAAATATTTACAAAACCAAACATCTGCTTTAATAATATTTTATACCGAAGTAGATATCCAGCATTCTGAAGTCACAATATATATATATATATATGTAACATTATTTGTTGTGAAGCAGGATGCAGTTTGAAGACAGTGAAGAGACTTGCTATTTCGTGACGTCGTTTTATTTCATTTTTAAGAAGCAGACATATGTACAACCGATGAGCACACAGAACGACACAGAAAAGGAATGAGGAAAAAGCTCTTGAACATTTTATCCCTGGTCTTATATAACCTATGATTTTGATACGGAAAACATTTCTTCATAGCGCTAATATATTACGAGATTTCGATAGGGATTTTCATTACACACGTAGAGAAGGCAGGGGAAACACAGGGAGATTTTTAAAAAGAATTTGCCTCATCAGCGGTATTTTGGCTCTTCACGCAGAGTGTGGAAAAATTCGACTTTTAGCTGAGTCAGCAATTTAACAAAGCTTCTCTTGAATTAATTAAGTAGAGACAGCGGAATTGGATCACGAAATAAGAGAATATTTTAGAATAAAGTTACTATGGGCTAAATGAAGATAAAATCTTGAAAATTAATTAAATTGAAATTAGAGTTAAAATATCATTACATATATATATATATATATATATATATATATATATATATATATATATAATCACAAAGTGAATAAAATTTAAAAATATTAACTTAAAAGAAATCATTAAAATGTTTAATATGTGCTGCAATGGGAAAAAAAAAATGCACCACTTTATTAAAAAAGGAGTCTCATAATTTCCATTGCACAGGGCCACAAAATACTTAAATTCGCAACTGCATAATACTATGCTAAAAGGTGACTGATTTATTCAGTTAATTTTCATGGTATTATACCTGCACTATGAGATGAACTGGTTTTGGCAGTGCATACTTTGCAGATCTTTGCCGACGAATTCAAAAAGCCTATCTTTATCATTGATGAATTCTATCGCATATGCAGAAGTATTGTTAAATGAATGCAACTCTGCAGAGGGGCCGAAGGTGTTTATTTCGAACAAGTTCATACGCACTTCAATTAATGTATTATCTAACCATTTTTTTTAATTTCATGAAAGTTAATAAATATGCAATTATTTTCTAATTCTGCTCTTTTAATAATCTTCCTTAATATGTAGAAATTCCCTGAAAATTAATAACAAAAGTCAAGCTCAAACACCGGTCAGAGGTCAGAGATAAGTCAATGAAGTTGCATTTTAATATGTCAGAAAATTTTACAAACAGGGATGTGAAACTTTGTGCCGATATAAATGAGTGCCAGTAAAATATTTTACTCATTGATATTTTTTCGCTATGGAGGTGGCACAGAAATTTAATTTTTCTAACCTTTTATTAGTTTCCTCAATAGAAATAAAACAATTTTCATATACTTGGGTTCCTTATTTGATGAAACAATACAATTGGAAGCATGCACCTGTAAAGAGAAAAAGCTGCAATGCATAAATATTTTTTTGAGTATTTCTACAGAAAAAGAATACTTTCTTGAGTAAATAATTATTAATAAAATGAAACCAAAGATTGGAAATATAATTATTTCTAAAATCTCATTCTGGAGTTCAAATTTCTCTAAATTTCTTCAAAATTTCGTATACCTCGATGCGAGGAAAGATTTGTATTGCATTAATATAAATATAGAAAAGAAATTCTCAATAATAAATAAAATTCATGCGTAATAACATTTGTAATGCATGTTTAGACACCACATTAAAAACGTTTAATCTGAAATTTTTTTGGAGTGTCACAAGTAAGAAATATTTTTCCATTGTCTGATGCAACAAACTTCAGAAAAATAAATTATGGAAATGGGAAACAAATCCAGTATTAATATCACATGGCAGTTATTGAAAAGTTTAGTTGAAAAGAGACAGCTCTGAAGCTTTAGAATTTTTTATACAAATATTCTGGTTAGAAAATTTAAGTGTATGGAGCATTTAGAAGGTAACAATGGAGGTAAAAAAAATCAGGATAAATAAAAAGGAAAATAAAGGGTTCAGTCAATAAAAAAAATTGCATGTGGTACTAAATCATAGGTAAAGAATAATGTACTGCACCATTTTACCCACCTTCTAAGAAGTTTAATACTATGTAAAATTCTTGAAATTTATCCGAGTTAATTGAACAGAGAGAATGCATTGAAAAATAACTCACTGCTAAAAAGAGTCAGTGAAAAAAATATTGGCCTCAATCCCGAGTATAAAATAAATAAATTCAAAACAGATATGACAATTAAAAACAGGAAGTCACATTTAAAAATCATGAAGCCTTTTGTTGGCCTAAGATAATATTTTTGAAATAAAAAAGAGCCATTAAACAAAGAAACTCGCCAAAATAGAGAAAGAAAGAAAATAATAATAATAATTTTCTAAGAATTTATGCGCCTTTGCGCAACACCCATTAGAAGGTCTCCGATGTAAATGAAATGAATTAGTAATCATTTATAAATCATGCTTAATTTATTATACCAAATTTTGGTAAAACTTGAGAACATGATTCGGTTTCTCGCTACGTGCGTCAAAATCGAGCTAACGTTCAAGGAATAAGATTAAACCAGCATCAATAATTGTGACCTATTAAACCAATTCAGCGAATATACCCTACGTTTTAAGGAAATATCGCGGGGAATCCAATTTTAATATCACACAGAGATCAATTAAGGTAACTTTATATAATCTATAATACCAATATCAAGCACATTTTAAACAGAAAAAAAAAATTAATGGGCACAAATTACATATTTATATAATTTGTTAATAGAGAAAGAAAATCCTTTAAGAAAATAAATTAGAAAAATTCATAACAAACCAAATCTTAAAAATTATTTCAATTGTATTTTAAGAGCACGCGTGCACACGCACGCACACGTACACACACAAAAAAAAAAGACCCTTTTTATATTTCAAGTTTACTTCCTTTCCTTCAAATCGAGTACGTTTTCCCTCAAACGGTCTTTACATTCCCTTTCTGTAGAAAGGGAATGTAAAGACCGTTCTTCTTCTTTTATCAAACAGTTTCTTAACCCAGTTAAAAATCGTTTGAACATCCAGTTAGTGTCTCACAAAAGTGATGGGACACTTGTGCTTTACAAAAGGAAACTGTAATAAAATAAATTAAAAAAACATGTACAATTTTTTTGTGGGTGTGTTTCATACTTAAATTTAGTAACAATTATTACATAACATACATTTTGTCAAAATGTTAAAATATTAATTTAATAAAAATACAATTGTTTAGAACGGATCAAAAAATAGCTCACATAAGTGATGGGACACCATTAGATATGCAACAAAAATCGTCTGAAATAAGCAATAAAAATATTTTTGGTGATATTATTTTTACTCAAAAGCAATTGGCAATAATTTATAAAATCATCTGCAGTATTTCTCTCTAGTTTGTTTTGGAATTTTTGTGTTTTTTAGCTCTGTGCAACCATGAATGCTAAACGAAAAGAAACTTCGCCTGAAATTCGAAAATTGGTTATTAATTTGCATATTGAACGTGGAAAATCTATTAGAAAAATCGCTGAAACAGTTAACACGAGTCCTTTAACAGTTTTCCATATCATTAAACGATATAAAAAGAATCATATTATTCAGGATAAAAGAAGACCTGGCCGACCATCAAAGCTATCCAATGGAATAAAGCGAATTATTGTTCGAAATATTAAAAAAAAAAAAATATATCCAAGAAATAGTGCTCCTAAAGTTGCTGATGATTTACAAGCATTATATGGAATAATTGTTAATACTGAGACTATTATAGGGGTAATTCGATCTGCTGGATATCACGGTAGAGTAGCCAGGAAAAAATTCTTAGTAAGTGAAAAGAATAGAAAACTCAGACTAGCTTTCGCAAAATCCAACATAAATAAGAATTCTGATTACTTGAATAAAGTTATATTTGCTGATGAGAGTAAATTTAATATATTTGGTTCTGACGGTAGAATCTTGATGTGGAGAAAACCCAGGGAATAATTTCGCAAACAGAACTTGGTGCCAACAGTAAAACATGGTGGAGGAGGAGTTATGGTATGGGGGTGTATGTCGTCCGCTGGAGTTGGTAATCTTGTTTTTATTGACAGTATAATGGATCAGTACAAGTATATTGAGATTTTAAAGAAAAATTTGAAATCTTCAGCACGAAAATTGAACCTTCATAACGATTTTAAATTCTACCAGGACAATGACCCCAAGCACACTACTTTGAACGTTAGACTCTGGCTGCTGTATAACTGCCTTGAAATAATAAAAACATCACCACAATCCCCAGACTTAAATGCCATAGAGAATATTTGGCAAGAATTAGAATCAAGAATTCGCAAACTCACCATTTCTTCAAAACAACAATTAAAATCGGGGCTTCAAGAAGAATGGGGTAAAATCACTCCAGAAATCACAAAAAAATTAGTCGAATCCATCCCAAGAAGATTAAATCATGTTTTAAAAGTAAAAAGAAATCCAACAAAATATTAAAACCTTTTAAAAAGTAAACTTTTTGGATAAATATTTGGTGGAAAAGTAAGTGTCCCATCACTTATGTGAGTCATTTTTTGCTCCGCTCTAAACAATTGTATTTTTATTAAATTAATATTTTAATATTTTGACAAAATGTATGTTATGTAATAATTGTTACTAACTTTAAATATGAAACACACCCAAAAAAGTTTTGTACATGTTTATTTATTTATTTTATTACAGTTTCCTTTTGTAAAACACAAGTGTCCCATCACTTTTGTGAGACACTGTATTTATATTTATGAGAATAAGTTAATATAAAAATAATTTAAAAGTTCGCTTCAAAAGTTTAAAATTATCAAATTAACATTTCTTTAATAGAAATCATTTCCACTTGAATTTAAAAATGTAATGCGTAAATTATTTGGTTATTCAAAGTTATTCGAAATGAATTTAAATACGGCAAAATCAGGAGAAATGAAAATATGCATCTTTATTCAATGTATAGATAGTTAAAGGAATTCGAAAACAATCGATTTAGAAAGGAAGGAATTATTCTCTAGTAAAAAGTGGCATATAAGAATTGGCTCAAATAAGGATAAAAATAAACTCAGGCTAATTCATATATCCTAAAAATAAATATATCTATTTAAAGAAAATATGTTGTCGACAGGAGTTATTCATCAGGAAAAAATCCGTAATAATGTGCTTGAAAGAGAAGACCATTCATGTACTGCTCATTTAAGAATCCCGGAAACTTATCACTAAATGAACGATTTTGCTCCGGAAGCATATGATAACAGCAAGAAAGCGGTTTTTTGGTGTATTTGTTATGCACGTTTATTCTTTTAAATACTGACTACAAAGCTGAATTTCATTTTCAATCGTACCATTTAGTTTTGATGGAAACTTGTGTAATATCTCTATACATTACTCACTAATACATAAATAACTTCTTTCGTTTATCTCAATCCTATTATTGCGACATCAGAATTGATCAGTGCATGCGCAGAAGCATACGTATTCTGGCTCGTAGCAACAAGAGTTATTTTGCGATGGATTTTATAATTCTAGGAGCTTGGTTGGATGATAAAGACGTCTTCCTGTCTGATCTGATCTGATTATGAATTTTATTCCGTTACCCAGCTTTTTAAAACCAAAGAGGGATATTTACTCTCCTCTACAAATAATTTTAAATCAATAATTTTCCATTTAACCAAAGCAAAATGTAGAATTTCAACATTTTAATAACTTTTCATCATTATGGTAGTTCGAGTGCCACTTGAAATAAACTAATTTTTATTTATCATTTTATTCAATATTTTTAACATAAAACTGATTTTGTTGAAAATATTAAAACATACAAAATCATTTTATGGCGTGAAATGTTTTATTTTTATTATTATTGAAATGAGAATACCATTTGAACCAGATGATCTTTCAGAATCTCCGGTAGTTGATTTTTTTCAATAAATTATTAATTTTCTTATATTAAGAATTTATGAAGAAAATAATTTTGTAAAATAATATTTAATATTGTCTCCCCAATGTTAAAATATAAGATAGAGAACATTTTGAGACAGTTAATTAAATAGTTAATTTTTCATTATGAAAAATATGAAAATAAGTCAAATAAGTAGTCATTACTGATATAAAATGTTAATCGTCTGCTTTAAATCTTTTAGAATTTTAGTAATGAGTTCTGGCAACTACTCTTCGTGCGTATTCCTATTTTCAGCAATAAAATCTTTTGATTTTATTCTATTATTCTTTGAATTCTTAATTCTTGTATTATTTCTCTAGATTTTTTCTTGCAAATTCATTTTTGTTATTTAGTGATTTTCAAAGTAATTATTTCTACAAAAATAGAGCTTAACTCCCAAGGAATTTCAGACTTTTCCAAAACTTTTATTTCAAAAATTATGTAACAATGTACAGCAGAAACCTACTGAAAAATTCTTTTATAAACATTGAATGTAAGGATAAGATATAAGAAAAGTATTAGAATAAATACCAAGAATAAATATTAGATAGCTTAACAGCTGTACCGATTCAGTCAAATTTTCAGTATTAAATTGTATAGACGATAATAGGAAATTTTAAATTTAAGGAAGAAAAAACCTTGGAATGTGACAGAAACTGGATTTCCAATCACTGAATTTTGTTCTGGGCAATCACTAATAATACTTCCTGGGATCGTTCAAATTAAAGGGTTTAAAAAATTCTCTTCTTACTATCATTGCAAATATATGAATATGTTTAAATAAAAATAATTCAGAAGAGAATACAATTTTTAGTTTATGTATTGAATTAGCCAAAATACATTCAAATTTTAAGAAACATCTTGGCATTATTTTATTAGAAAATTCAAGGGACCAATGAAAAAAAAAATCGAATTGCAAACGAGTTTGAGGGAAAAAAACATTTCAATTGCCCCGATGCCACTGCAAATCCAATCTTTTGGATAATTTCTAGGAAATGAAATATACTTCAGTACGCGACATTTAATTAAAGAATTTGATTATAAATTTTCAAAATTTAAAACATTTGAAATTAATTTGTTGTCTTAACATCAAATTTGTAGATTTTTATCAAATTTTGAACGGATTCCATTCACAGAATATCTGTCTGTTCGGATATAACTGAACATGATAAATTCAAAACAAAAGGAGCTAGATAAGTAAAATTTTATACACAGACATCGTTTACAGTGTTGCTTTGTATCAAATTTTGAAACAAATCCAAACACGATTGGTCAATTGTCTAGCTGTATTTTCGCATGTATGCAAGCACGATGGCTGAAAAACGAAAGGACTTAGATAAATGATATTTGATATATACTGTTTCAGTATCTAAAGTATAAATATTTAACAAATTAAGAGCTAAATTTGTCAAAAGTTGATCGTCTGTCAGTCTGTTCTTTTTCATACACGTAAACGTAGTAACTCGAAAACTCAAGGATATAAATAAATGAAATTTGCTATGTGACCTTATTACTAAAATTGTAGTTTTGTGTCAAATTTTCATTTCAGTCAGTAGAAAAAGCGCGCACAAAATACATATTCGTTTTTTTTTTCCCTCTCTCTCTCTTCAAAGCACAAATCTCTCATGGGTAGAAACTTTAAAAGTAAAACTCTCAACGCTTATAGCATTCATAGCCTCGGCTGTGGTTATATGACTTTATGAGAGGAGATGAGGGGACATACTTGTTAGAGTTGTGGGGAAAGTAGTGGGAAACTACTCCCACTGGTTATATTTACTTACCAGCTTATACATCCAATGTCAATCAGGACGAAAATATTTTTATGCTTTGTATTAAGAATATATTAACCATGTAATTCTTACGAAACATTCGGTTAAACTTTTCTTATCCTTCCGTGTTAATAAGAAAAATTTTAACGATTTACGCAGGCATTTATAACAAATGCTACAGTTATCACATCGGATCTGCTGTTGTGTGCATGTGTTGGAACATGATAGGAAGTAAAAATATGTGAAATAATAGTGCTTAACTGAATACCAATGAACATGCGAATAAACGTATTTCTTGAAAAAATATGTAATATTCTTATGTGAAAAATATTGATTTACAAAATAATAACAATTTTGCAAAAAAAATATGTTTTCATCTTTTGGTTTCAATTCACATATTTTTGAACATTTCATCCATTTCTTACAAAAAATTGAATGCTAGAATTGGAGGTATTATTTATTGTCTCTTTTTAACAAATATTTTCAGATCCAGTTCACCACTAATCATCTACAGCACAAGTAGTCAGTATTTCCAAACGCTTCTTGTAATGAAATATCTAATTCTCTAAAGAAATCCCACAGTTGCAAGTTAAAAGCTTTTATTTTCTTTTACGGCAGTCTAGTATTTCTCTGGGATATCCTAAATGTCAAGTTTCTCTTCTTTTCTTTATAAAGTCGAAGTTGCAGCTGTTGACTTATCAAAGTGAACAACATTATTCGTAATTAAAAAATCCATGATGATTCATCATGAGAAGATGATGATGATTGAACGATGTATTACTACTAGATAAATTTTTGCATAAAACAGTTCTTCTGTACTGAATAAACTTACCTTTCTAAAATAATTTTTCTGATCTAAATTTATTATTAGCCCATCTAAACTTAAAAGTAAAAATATCTCAACAAATAGAAACGGGAAATTTTCTGTATGCCTTGATGAATGAAAGAGAATCATTTTCGTTAACTGATATTTTTGTTGTATGGGAAACTATAAAAATTTAATTTTTTAACGAACATTTCACAACTAACCTTCAGAGAAGCAAAAATGTTTTCATATAATTTTCCGCCTTATTTAATGAAACTCTGAGGTTAGAAGTATATGCCTAAGTGCAATATTTAGAGAAATAAAAGACTGTTTCATTTTTTGGGATTTCAACCTATATTATGTTTTTTGATGAGATAATTTTCTGAAATTGTAAATTTATGGCTATATATATAAAAAAAACAGTATCCAGAGCGTGCTTCTACCAATAGCTATACTTCAGCTGAGAAACGAGCAGTTCTCAAAAAGATATTCATCAAAAAAATAAAATAAAAATATTAAAAATCAGTTTCACCTCTGAATAGTCCTAAATTTGTGATTGTACAGTGTTTTTGAAATTTCCTGATGTATCTTTTTTATGAGCGATTTTCAACAAAGCAAAACCTATAACATACATTTAAACTAAATGTGCTTCTATTAGGGAAATATGAAATTGAAAAATAGCCAAATCATAAATCAAGAGAGAGATGGCGAATCTTTTGTTTGAATGTATGGAGGAGGAGGATACGAAGATCGGTTGGCTGACTGCGTTTTTCTTCTAGTGATATGTCACTGAACAGTGCCCAATAAGCGAATTTTGATGCTTTCAAGAACTATTCATTGTACAACTAGTCATCTTCTCTTCTACCTTTTGATTCATTTTTTATTTCCTTTTTTTTGAATATGAGTTATTAAAAATAGAATTAAATGCCATTTATTCTCCTGCGCCTACTTGCCTTTTCAGTTCCAGACCTCACGATGGAGCTCCGAATTCGAAACTGCAGTAATACCGCTATTTTGAGAAGCGACCAATTAGCTAGAGGAGAAATTGTTTGTACAGGAGAGGAGAAATTGTCGCGCCATCTGTTGGTAGTTGCAGAAAACTTGGCAAGAGAATACAGAGGAAAAAGCGAAAGAGCAGTTCTCCTAATCAAGGGTGAAATGGTATGGAGGATGGGGTAAAAGAATAAACCAATCAGTGAAGTCCTGGAGGCCTTCTGGGAAAAGACAGGAGCAGTTGCCCCTCTCCCCCCTCTCTCCAAGATTTTTTTTCCCGAGCAGACAAAATTTGAAAGGGTAATTAAAAGGAATATTCTCTGTGAAATTTTATGTCTCGTCAGTAGTTTTTTTCTATATATTTACTGTCAGTTAGTTGAAGTAACTCAGTTATTGAAGGAAACACCTCTTGTCTATGAAATCGTCAAAACTATGTTTGTTATTCGGAGAAAATGTCGATTTTGCTTTCTGTGAACGTATACTCGTATTCGCCAAATCTGACGTTTTACTCAAATTAAATATCAGGTATTTTCGATTGATTAGCAGATAGTTTATATTTCTATTTTAAGAATCTATCGATACTTTTCAGTGTCATAGCATATCAGATCAATTAATCAATGCGATTAGTCGACAAATGCTAATGGTGTTAAAAACTAGTAAATAATGAAAGTGAGTTGCGAGATATTTTGTAAACGTAACAAGGAAACGAACGCCGACTGGAAAAAAAAATCAGTCGTAATGCAGGCGTAATTTTTAGTAAACAAATGTCGTTTTTATTGTCTTTAGACTACAGCAACTTTTCGAATTGCATACAACGACAGATTCTCAAAAAAAAAAAAAAAATCAGAAATTTTTTTTTGAATTGAAAATTTTCAAAAATGACCAAACAGCACAAATTCAACACAACTCACGCTGAAGTTGTTATTTATTGGTAATCATAATCTTTGGGCACATAATTCTTCAAACAAGAATGCATCCCAAATTCATTAAACTTCTGACGAATATGATGTTTACAAATCGTTTAGATATAGAAATAAGGGGTTACATTTTTTCATTTTTGATCCCATTAGGTGGTAATCAATCAAAATGATCCATCAGCTTATTCCCTAAGTTTTTAAAATGTACTCTGACATAATTGAGACTTACAAGATTTGATCCAAAACTTCATATATGATATCTGCATTTAATACAAATTTGGATTTGATAGTAGCAATTTTTGGTATTCATAAAGGCAAATTGTGCAGACTTTTATTTTGTCCACTCTCATTCTGCTTCAAAATTAACTTTTAATAATTCGATATGGGGAACTTTTGAGCCAACATACACATCCTTGGAGCTATATTAACTTAAGTGTAAGGGGATCACTTGCCATCGAGCCAGGTGACATTCTGACCAGTCCGCAACTGTGGGTACCGTAATGCTAGTCTAACTACAGAAGAAACAAACTTCGATTTCAGAATTCCCTGCATTATTCTAGGAAGTATTTATAATGGAATGATTAACGATAAAAAATTACAGAGTCTTTACTTCCCTTTGAAGTAGCCAGATAAATGAAGCATTATACAAATTACACAGAAATTGGCATTTGATCTCCATTTTTCAAGTTACCTTCATTCTGGAATTCGAGCATTCAGTTCAGAGCTCAATATTCCAAAAACCGAGATTGTAGAGTATTTTCAACTTAATAAGTGGTATCCATATACTGTTACATGAAGGATTAAATAACACGATTGAAGTTTTGAATTTTGTACTTGGGTTTAGTAGTGTAACTAGGAGGGGCAAGAATTTTTAACATTTTCGACAACTAAGGACTTAAAAATTGTCAGATGTGATGCATCTTTTGTTTTATATGTATATAAATAATTTTTAACAAAATTTTAGAAAAGTGCAATTTTGTATGTCATACACAAATTAATGTGTTAATTCATTTTTAGATAAAATCTTTGAGTTTTTATGTAATTGCATACTTTTACATTTGGTGTAATGCATTAAATTTTTCAAGGGGTGCTAGATATATTATTAAACATTTTAATTAGTAAATCTTCATAGCTGAATTTAATGAAATGCATGAAATAATTCTGCATATTATTAGAGATATTAACTTTATTAAAAAGACTTATATATGTTAACAAAGGATTTATTTCAATAATCAGAGATTCCATAATATGCCTAAAGGCAAAAAACTTATATATGTATATCTTTTTCATTATTATTATTTGTGTGTGTGTGTGAGAGAGAGAGAGAGAGAGAGAGGGAGATTCGATGGATTAAGAGAAAAGTAAACATTTTATAATTTTTTAAGTATGATGTAAATAGAAATAATTTTTTTAGTAGTTCTCTAATGTTATAAAAGTTTCATGCTAATAACTTTTTTATTTCTGCCTTATATTAATGATTGAAATAAGAGTGGGGAAAATTCTTTGTGTATATTTAATAAAAATTTTCAGATTAATTTTATAAAAATTGTTTTCCACAGATTTTTTGAAATATTCTAATGATTCATTTTATATTCACAGACTGTGTATATATAGTCAATGTGAAGTTATTTGTAATCTTTAAATCATATCAATTTCATAATATTTTGTATATTATTATTTGCTTCAACTGCACTTTTAATCTTTGAATTCCTTGGTATAAAGTGGATATATATATAAGGAGAAGAAAGGGCAAAGTTTTGCTATATGCCCTCAGCATCCTTAAAATATATTTATAATTACATCAATATCAAAAGGCATAATTATAATGAAAAATATTTATAGTCACCTGAAAAGCTATTAAGAAAAATGACATTCTGTCACTTTTATGGAGAGCAGAATAAAGTCCAGGCTGATACAAGCTTTTAATGCACTTGGACTACTGCATGTGAATATAGTTTCCAGGTTAATAAAAAATTCAAAGATCTAATATGAATTACAATAATTATCAATGAACCTTGAATGATTGTTCAGAATGGAACAATAAATAAAAAGAAATAGTAGGAAATAAAAGTAATTCTGCTATATTTCTAAGATTCCTGTACCTTAAATAATAAGTCATTGGAAGAGGATAGAAAATGAGGCTACTAAACTTCATTTAAAGTAAATAGCAGAACATTTTGAACATGATGAGAAAAACCTATTAAAGATATGAATTTTAATTTGAATTTGATAAAAATAGACTCAATAAACACTACTAAAATCAAATAACAAAAAATATTGAATAAGAAAAAAAAATGAGATTAGAAATTTCAGGAGAATAATATTTTCATATACCTTAGACAAAATGCAATAATTTCATTTCAAATTAATACAAATGAGATGATTCATATGTAGTATATAAAATATGAAGAAAAGCAGAAAGAAATATATTTTAAAATTATTAGAATAGAGGTAAAAAAAAAAGCATTTAGTGTAATCTCCTTCAAAGACTGATTCAAGATAAATTTAAAATTATATTACCAAACCAATACTAAAAAAGTATGATTAAAAATAAGAAAGGAATTGTTTAAAATACTATTTTATTGATTGTTGTAGGAAAAAAAAAAGAGAGAGAGAGAGAGAAAAATTCAGTGTAATATCAAAATTTACTAAATCATTTCCAAATTACAATATAATTTTTCGGAGAAAAGCAGAATAAAATCTCTATAAAATTTGGAAGTGATTTCAAAACATAACAATAGAAATATGTACAAATGCATGAAGATGGACGACTGGGCATTTCTTTACATTTCTGATTGATTACCAATCCAATTAAATTTTATTTAACTAGAGAAAGATATTTAACATTCGCCTTTTCCAAGTTAT
The DNA here is from genome assembly GCA_026543865.1 of Argiope aurantia. Lineage (NCBI taxonomy): Eukaryota > Metazoa > Arthropoda > Arachnida > Araneae > Araneidae > Argiope > Argiope aurantia. The sequence goes on along the minus strand of JAPMOR010115730.1, from coordinate 1,594 downwards.
ATCATTGTGCATATTGTTCAACACTGTGTGATATTTCTTGTATAAAAGGGAAAGTAATAAAAGAATGAAAAGATCTTCCTTAAATTTGTAGCTTAAAATTTGAATTATGACATCCCTTGAAAGATAGGAAATAACTATCTATAGTGATAATTGAGTTTATAAATTAAATGAGCAGAATAGCTCAGAAAATCCCAGTTTTTTACTGTTTATCCTGAATTTCCGTTAATTTGAGATATAATTTAAAAAATTCAACTTCTGAAGAATCATTTTCTACATAATATACTTTTTCAAATGCTAAAACATATAAACCTTTTTAAAGGCATATAATATTGAAAACTTATGTGATATTATTTGGAGCTAATTTAGCCACATCATGCATGGTAACAGAATTATTACTATGATTTGGTGTTAA
>JAPMOR010115724.1:0-13567 GCA_026543865.1 Argiope aurantia | reverse complement strand
TTTTTAGATTTTTAAAGAACTATACTTCAAAGCTTAGAGGACTTAAAAGAATTAAAAATTCTTGTTTAGATAAAAATAAATATCTTTTACTGTTAGTGAATATTGAAAAGATTGTTTATTGAATAGCTAGACTATTAATAATGGCTATATACATTTTCTAACAAATCAAATGATTTGTGACCAAGAATTGCAGATTGTAAAACAAAAAAAACATTAGTATGTTTAATTTGATAAACATTTTTAAAAATCAGAATGTGATACAGCATAATTATCTATTTTAACTATATAATATATGATGGCACTGTCTTGAAAAAGGAATGACTTCACTTTGTTAAGTAACATATCACTGAATATAGCTTAAATTTCAACCTGATCATTGAATATAAAATATTAATTTTAAACATTTCTTTTTCAGAATTTTATAAAATATATGCTAGTGAAATAAAATGAAGCTTTTGGCTCATTTTTGCCAATTTAATATTTTTTTTTCTGCTGAATTTTGACAATCTTTTAAAAATATATTTGTGTTTGATTTTCGTCAATAGATTCAATTATAGCAGTGAAATTCTGATTGTTTCATCACATATTTAATCTTGTAATTTTTTTTGTGTCTATTGTTGAATGTGAAGAAAAAAAATAGTTCTGCTAATTATCTACATCATTTACATGAAGAATCAGAATGTGAAATTATATAATTGTAGTAGGTTACCCAGACATTTAAGCATTTGATGACACTCTGACATTAAGGATTTCAGTGTTTATTAGGAAGATTTTTGTTCACTATCTATCAATAGAACATCTTCAATGTTAAAGTAACAGCTTTAAATGTCAGTTACAATTTTATTCTTAAAAATGTTTTGTTGTCATAATCATTAATTCATATCAGAAATTTTTTTCTAATTAAATACAAATAATATACCTAGGAAATATGAGGAATGTTGTTATAACTTTAAAATTAGATTTAAATATGATTTGAAAGCAGTGAAAATACTTTGCAATAAAAATAATTTAAAATTAGTTTGATAATTATTAGAGTTTTAGTTACTTTAAAAAAGTTCTTTTAGTTGCAGTAAAATAGGCAATATTAATTTGTTGTATATGTAATTATTGTATTAATAAAAACTGATAGGTAACTAAGTACTGGGTAAATTTAAGAATAAAATGGTTAATTGTTACTTATTATTATGCTTCATATTTATTCATAATCATTATGTGCCTTTCTTATAGCACAATAATTACTATAGAATATAAGAGATAGTTGTATAAACTGGAATCGTACAAGGAATATGATCTGAAGAATATAGATAGTCAAATGTTTTGCGAATGAAAAGCTTGGTTGACATTTTATTATTTTATGAATTGTTAAGAGTGAGAAATGTTAAACTGAAATAAAAGAATGTAGCAAATTTTAATATTGCTCATATATTATCTCAGTGCTTGGTTATTTTGAGGATTCATCTTTTGAAGCAAGTTTTAATGACTGAAATCATTTTTAGACCCACTTATATACAATTGTTGTAACTTTAACAAAAAGAACAATACATAAATTGTCATATTAAGTCAAACTATTCAAACATATCCATTGTAAACAGATTACTTTATTATTTATACTACACATTTAGATCCTTTTCTTTACAGCAGTCTAAAAGTTTTCTGATTTGTAAATTTTATCTGTCAATTTTCTTTCATAAGGTGCATGATTCTGATGCGATTTGAACAAAAAGATTAATTTAGATATCAGTGATTGGTATGATACTTAAAATGTCATTTGCATGATCCTGTTGTTTATTTCATGCTACTCTTTCTAAAAATTACTTGATTGATTTTCTTATATAATTATTTATTGGTGTATATGTATGTAAACATAATTTTGCAAATGCGTGTCTGAGAAGGAAGTTTTGGAATTAAATTCAATTTACTTTACATAGGAAGCATATTATGTGCAAGGTAGAGGTGATAAGATGTGTCAGTTTACATCATGACACCAGAGGAAAAAGAGACAGAAATTTGTCCATGCAGTAATTTCACAATGTAATTCTGATAGGGATTTCTTTGACATGTATCGACTTTGGTAAGGGAATCTGATGCATCTTTTAAAAGGATGCATAAACATTATAGATTTTTATCCCTTTGTTTAAAGCATAGGAACCAAAGAGTCAGCAATTTTATTAAGTGTGTGTTAGAAATAATTAAATAAAAAAAATTGGAATTTGGATCAGAAAGCAAGAGAACATTTTAGAATGAAGTTAACATGGTCTATTTGAAGATAAAAATTTGGAAATTAATTATGATTTAAATTTTAGAGTATAAGAAACTATATTTCAGAAAATCAAACATTATGGTTTCTATTTTATAATTTTCTCTTCCAAAGAGATTACCTTCAATATGAAAGCAAGGAACAACTGGAAAGTGATACTCCTTCTACAGCATTTTGCTGAATAAGAAATTTTCTTAATGTTTGAAATGTGGATTAGAAACACTAATGAAATAATAACCTGGGAAAATACTGACTAAGTCTAAATGTCACTGATATCTGAAATGACTTATTTGTCAAAGAAAGGGTTTTTAAAAAGATTGAGTCTGAAATGGTGTATCACTATACATTCGGATATATATTCGGACAAATACAAATTATTATTATATAAATATAACCTTTTTTCTGGCATATTTATTCAAGTTTTTAAAATTAGATAAAATTTGATTTCAGATTTTTTTTTTTTTTCTGTTTTGATTTGAGAGTATATTGATTTAGGATTTGTCACGAATTCTTGCATATGAGAACATTTTGTTTTCATAAAAAGAATTGTGCATTTTATTGGAATGTATGATTCTGTTTAATATTTTGTACAAATTATGAAAAACATTTTGCTGTCTCACTCTCTTTTTTAAATCTTGGAAGATATTTAATAAGATTTGGTTATTTTAGAAGTTAAAAAAATATCAAACATTATGTAAAGAATATTTTTTAAATTGTATAATTGAAATAAAGTTTTTGACTGAAGAGACAGCAAAAATTATAGATATATAATTTAGAATTCTGGATTATCCTGGAATAAAAGTCATCCAGGCTTCTTTGAGACAACATTATTCATTGGCAGAACATATATATTTCCTCGGAAATTACTGGTTTTCTAATGCTTTTATTTCATATTATTCCTGTGAAGTATAATGGGCATTTGGGAACCAGACACATCAATACAATTATGCAGTCATGGCCAATCATAATTTTAACAAAAGAGTTAAAGAATGGACATGGAAATTCTTTTAGCACCGAAGAAGAAATAAGGCTATACCGAAAGTTTTTAGTGAAATCCCTTTTCTATTCTTTATTAATGTTCTTCGGATTTGATGCCTGCTGCAATAAAATTCTTGTATTAATAAAAAGACACTTTGCAGATGAATATTGGTTATTTGTTATTATTAAATAGTTAAGTGTGGCAGAAAGACAAAATAGAAGCAAGTAACTGCACCTTAAGGCATATGTTGAAAGCTACTAATCATTAAAAACCGATAATTACTTTTTTTCTAATTATATTAGGGCCTTTTTCTAAGTAGACACTCTGGCAGAATTAGCTATAAAAACATTTGCAATTTAAAGCAGAACTTCTAATCTTTTGAGTTTTGATCACACTTGACATTTTATCATTCAATAATATTTGAGAAAATCATATCCAAATAGTTTTTCAGAAATGTAACTCTCATCTTATTTATTTTCTAAAGTTGGGGTTTTAGTGGAGATTTGATGCCTGAATAGCAGTTACAAATGAAAAATATTTAAAAGGGCTAAAAATGTATAATTTATATTAATAAAATTTGAAAGCTTTAGGAAAATTTTGTATTAGATTTAATTTAGAATTATAGTATTCGATTTAATTTTTAAAAAATAGATAACTCTTGAGATTTTTGAAATGTTTCGAGGATTTCAGTCTTATTTTACAAGTTTCCAAAAAGAAAATAGGAGAAACTTGTTAAAAAATTTTAATTTAATTTGTTATTGTGACATCCATTTGCTTTAATTTTTAAAAAATAGATAACTCTTGAGATTTTTTAAATGTTTCGAGGATTTCAGTCTTATTTTACAAGTTTCCAAAAAGAAAATAGGTGAAACTTGTTAAAATTTTTTAATTTTATTTGTTATTGTGACATCCATTTGCTTTAATTTTTTTTCAAAGTCTAATTTGTAATTATTTCAACATTTGAATTTATATATATATATATAATGTGTACAAAAATAATGGAGAACTCATTTAGATAGAAAAAATCTACGTGATGATGATATATAAATGAAGTTATAAAACAAAATTTCATTTCTTACCTTTAGCTTCAATAATAAATGTTTTATATTAAATAATACTTTAGCAATAAATGGAAATAAATTTTCATTTGACTATTTTTATATTGCTGTTTCTGTTTTGTATTAAAATAAATAAATGAAGATGTAACTAAGGCTTTCTATAACACAGGGTGAACATAAAATCTTATACTCATTGTTACTGTTAACTTAATGATTTTTAAAATAACTGTTGAAGATTACAGTATAATTTTTTAAGGCATAATTTATATAAGAGAGAAGCAAGGATAAATTGACGTCTTCTTAAGAGCAAAGAAATTTGTCACTTCAATGATTTTGCTATAAGATTCTGATAGGGATTTCTTTGCCACGTAACGATTTAAGCAAGGGAATCTTGAGTATCTTTTTTGAAAAGGTGTGCAAGGGTTAAGGATTTTTATCCTTTTATTTCTGGCATCCAAATGACAGAATTACCAATTTTGTTAAGTATATGGTAGCAGTAAATAAATAAAAAAGTAGGAATTGGATAAAAAAAAAATAAGTGAACTCTTAGAATGAAGTTAATGTGGGGTATATTAAGATAAAATTAGAGAATTAAGATTTATTTTAAGAAATATCTTTGGGCATGCACACACGCACACATATATATATATATATATATTATATCCTTAAACAAGTGATCTAGGTAATCCATACGTGCAAGAGTCAATGAAATATAAATTTCTAATGAAATGGAAAGAAAAAATAACACTTTCGTGAATCCATAGAATGAAATCAATCTTTACCCTTCATGAAAAGTATAGATGTTATATTTGTTTGTTATACCATTTTGGGATAATCAAGTATTGAAGACTTTGACAATAGATGCTAGCATTACATATTAAAAATTGGACAATTTATATTATTTGAAAAGGAAATGTATCTTTTATAGTTTTTCCACGGTAAATTTTCATAACCAGAGTACAGTTTTATACTCACTATATGTACATTATATATTTAAATAGAAAGACAATCTTTTTCATTCTTTTATTATGAGTAATAATTTTAGGCGATCATTTCTACTGAAAATTACTTCCAATAAAAGCAATTAAAAAAATTTAGATCTTCATTAAATAATAAAATTTATGTTTTTAAACTCTATCAAACTCATTCAAAAGACTTGCAAAGTATTTTATGTAACCCCTAAAAAAAATAGGTTTTATCATAAGGTCAGACATACATAAATTAATTAATGTTAATTCTCATAGAATAGTTCTTTTTTGATTAAAGGATGATATGATGGAAGAATTTATTTTATTTTTACGAAAAAGCAAAAGATGCAAAATATTGTAAGAGCCTTATTTTAAGATTGAAATTATATCAATGTGAAAATACATAATCAGTTTTGTGTAAAAGTTAACACATCCAAAAGTACTTATATTTGTTAAAAATGTAAAAAGAGGACATGGAATTCTGATGATCTGAACATTATTTTCGAAAAATGGAGGAACAGTCACTACTTTAAAAGATTTTAAAACTTATTTAAATTCAAAGTATTTAAAAATAAAATCATTCAAAAGGTACAAAAATTATACAGCGATATTAAATAGAAAGCATTATAAGAATAAAAGATAAAGTAAAATATTCATCATCACAAACTCTGGGAGGGGGAAATTGACCTAGACTTATCAAAAATAAAATGTAACAAACCTTCACAAAATATCAATAATTAAATTACAGTTGCATTTTGTATCCCATTATGAATTTGGACACCTTTTTCAGTACATCGTTTGAGAATTACTTTTTGTCTATTACCACCAGAACAATAAATAACAGAGTTTATTTTGTGAATGACTGCCGTTAGGAGAAGGACATTGAATGAGTGACTGGAATTTAGACATTAAAAGATGCAGGGCGGGATTAATGAGAGATGTAACAAAATTGCTAATTAAGCATTATATCTCAGATTTTTCTGTTTTTCAACCAATATTAATGCTCGAAATATTATGACAATTCAGTAATTGTTTTTATTTTATTTTGATTGTATCACTCACAAACTAAGCGATAAATAGCAAAATATAGTTTACCTGCGGAAAGCAAATAGCCAGTGAGCGTAGGAATTCCACGAAGTCGAAACGGAACGGATCAATTCAAATGTTTACATAACGAAGGAAAACGATGAAATTGCGTTAGAAAGAAGTTTGAAAGCTTATTTTCATAAATAGATGCTTTTATTCTTAATTTATAATAGCAAAATTTTATAATTTATCGGCAAAAATCTTTAATGTGTCATTCCATTTTGAGAAATAGGCTTATGTAAGCGTTGATGGTTTCTGGTACATTCGAATCCAATAGGATCAGCGCAAATGTGCTTTAAATAATAAAATGGCAGGAAAAGTTTTAGTTATTTAATTTTATAGCAATAAAATATTTTTAAACTGTGGTATCGAGATATTTGTGGAATTTTAAAATTTAACATCTTTGCTGCTTGGGTAGCTACAACCTTTACCTCGTACTTAATTGCAATATTAGTGTTTATCAGTGGCAACGATATTGCTTAAGAAATGAAGAGATCGTTCATGATTCCATTTCTGAGCTGAAATTTTTGCTGTTATAATTCAGTAAGTTTTCGTTAATTTTTATGAATTAATCAAATTAGATGTGTTTAGATTGATTTGATAGTGTCATTTTAAATGTTTAACACTTATAAGATGCTTAAAATGTTGTGTAAAAAAACTAATCATATAGTGAGTGTTCTAGTTGAGTTAGTAGCTTGATTATCTAGCGCCGCGCTCTTTTTGTTTTGATCGTATTTCTTCTAACATTATTAGAAGTAGTGTAATTATTTGCGTTGCATTTGATGGGTTATAAGTTAATTCCTTTCAAAGATTTTAATGAAAAATATAGTTTTTTGGAGTGATATTGTTTTTTTGATTACTCTGAACAGTTTGTAAACATCGAATCCATCAGTGTTTCATCCACGCATGTGTTTAAATGCCTATATTCGTATGATTGGGATGATGAATTGAAATGTTGAAATGAAAATAGATAAGCCAATATTTAAAATCATTGTGGTTTAATATTTTGAGCCTTAATTTACGATAATTAAATTGCATATTTGTGAAGATTCTGACAAGTTAACTTTAGTTTTAAAATTTATCCATTGTCGATAATTACGGCTTTTTAAGTTCTCTGCCAGTTTATTTAAACTCGTATATCTATAAAATTTTGTTATTTCAAGATTTCTCATCATTTTCTTAATTAAAAGTATGTTAAGTAGGGCAGAGAAGAATAAGAACTTCAAGATGTTTACTGCATGATATGATGCATTGCATTTAACTTTTTTCCTTTTCCGTTTTAAAAAGTTTGGTAAAATCCTAGAATAGCCCACCTCTTGGCGACTGTTTTGAAATCTTGCCTAGTTGCCAAGAGTAGACCGTCTTACCGGTTATCACAGCAACCCCAGAATCAATCTGCGCGCTTGCACGTTTTTCGCTACAAATCAGGTTATATTTAAAAATGGCGCGTTAGCACGCTTTTTACAACAAATCAGGTGATATTTAAAAAAAATATTTATAAAAAAATTAACACTTACCATAAATGCGTTCTCTAATCCTGTGCCGGTGGAGGGTACGTCAGAATGATTTCTTGAATGAAGTCCATGTAGGCATCATCGGCCATCGAATGGTTTTGAGAACTCCGCCACATGTATTCTGCCAAATAGCTGTCAAATTGACCCTCCACGTGGCTAGTGTGATTCCTCAAAAAACGCTTTATGGCCGCCCAGGTGCCCTCAATGGAGTTGGTGTGTGCACCGGTATCAGGGTCCTTGAAAGTCAGACTGTGGTTGACCTTCAAATGAACATACCCCTCATCCGAGAGGCAGTCATAGGCCTTCCAACAGTCCGACATAACAGTGGACCCTGGCAATATCCATTCATTAATGACTTTCAGCAATTCCTCTTTCGTCCGTCGCTCAACCACTCGAAAAAAACATTTATTCGTTCCTCTTTCAATCCCTCCAAACACCCATTGACCTTCCACTGGCTTACGTCTTCCATACTTCATTTTCCCGAACTTGCTCTCATCAATTTCAACGACAATATTCACTCCGCCTATCTTAACACTTTCTCTCACAACTGTATTCATACAAACCTCTCGACAAAACATATACCAATCAACCACAGTGTTTTTATTAACTTTCACTTCATTCACAACAAATTCATTCATGCATCTCCCAAACCAATACCTTGTTACACGCATAACATCATAAATACTTAATTTGCTCTGTGAAAACCACGTACCCCTCCTTACACTCCGACAAATATCATGTGAATTCACATTCAAACCCCGCTTTCGACATCGCCATTCAAAACCATCCACCGTATCCTTTCGCTCAACCAAAGTCATTTTCTCTCCACATTTAGGGCATTCATACGTTTTTGAAATTAAATTAACATTCATACACCATTGAATAATCGCTCTCTTACCTCTTGCATTCAATAAAGTTAAAAATTCACTTGTCCATTCGCTTGCCATTTTCAACCGGTACAGCACAACAACTTTTCCAAAAAGATTAGAAACATAAATTTTATAAACAATCACCCTTTTTAAAACTTTTCCATCGAAATTTGAATTTTCATCGAAATCCAACTATCGCGTATGAATACATATTAATTAACCAATGAGATTCAAAAAAAGCGCTAAAGGCCGTTAATCCTATAAAATTCCAGACTAGCCGTCTAGGTTTTCACATTGGCGACATTATCTCCACTCGTTTGGCGAGAATTAAAAAAGTCGCCAAGAGGTGGGCTGTGCTAGGATCCACCCAAAAGTTTTAACTATGGAATTTCATTTGCATTAATTTCAAAAATTTTAAAGAGTTTGATACTGTCTTCACTTTAACATTTGTGAATGTATAACGGGATGCATGTTTTTATACATTTATTGTATTTGCAGTTTTTATTTTCTATTGGAAAATGTAAATTGTATGTTGTATAAGTTGAAAATCAAATTGAATTTAAATTTTTCTGTACATAGCATAAATTAGAAATTGGCATGACAGTAACTTCTCGTTACATCTGTGCATGTAGTAGTTTATGCTTTGAATTATATGCATATTGCATTTAAAATTGTGATTATCTGGCCATAGATTATGCACTTTTTATACATATTATGATTTAAGAAAAGAAAGATAATTTTTTTATATTTTGCATAATATAAACACTAAAACTGCTGTAAACCGTTAGGTAAAACTGCCTATGCATTTACACAATATATAAAATTTTGTTATTATTTCAAAATAGTATTATAGAAGTTATTGTTAAAAAGGATATTCTTAAAAATAAATGAATGTTATAATGTTATCATCTTTTAAATATAGAGTAAATCTAGTTTGATTTTGGACTATAGCAGATTGCCTTATTTGTTCTTTAAATATACTTTTCAATAGAAACCTTTCCATAAGTCAAACATTTTGTTAAAAAATGTTTAATTTTTTAAAATAAGTTACATTTTGATGATAAACCTCAGTATTGTTTTAAATTAAAGAAAATTTTTATAGGGTTATTTAAGTTGTTTTTAGTTACAATAACTTATGTTTTTGTTTATCTGAAAAATGTTGTAACAAATGAAAGTAACAGTAAAATATTAATATTTTATTAGTATTTTTAATATTAATTAGTTTACTGTACTATTAGTTTAGCAGTTTTAATTTTTAAGCCGTTTTAAGTTTGATTCCAACATTTTATGTTAAAAAGGGGGGGATCATATAGAGGATAATTTTTTTTGTCTTTTTCTTTAATTGGAGCAATTATTTCTTACCTCATTTCCATGATTAATAATAATGCATGCTGAAACATTTCTAATTTTTTTATAATTATTTAAATCAGACAGATTTTTTAAAAAAATGTTATTAATGTTTTTTAGTATTTCTTTTAAATAAAAGAATAAATGAAATAATTTTAGAATTTTTTTAAAGTAACATTTAGGATTTGTTGCGTATTTCATTTATTTAGCTAAGCTTTCATTTGATGTTTGCAACTTGACATTTAATATTTTTTTTAATTTCATATATTAAATTTTTATACTTTTATTAAACTGTTTTTAAAAAGTCTCCTTTAAAATTAATAATAAGTTTGATGATGTTAGTTTTAAGAAAGTGTGTTAAATGTTAATAAAATCTATAATAGTTATCTAATAAATGCAAGCTGGATTTTTAATATGATTTTCACTTTAAAAAATTTAAAAATCTCACAGTTTGTATATGATTCTATTTAAGTAACAACTAAATAAATGCTTTTTTAATAGGAAAAATTATTTTAAATTTTTCTTAGAAAATTATAAAATATTTTTTTTAAGAAAATATAATTTAGAAATACTAAAGTGAAAAAAGGGGGAAAATTAACCATTTTGAAAATTATAAAATGTCCTGTGATTAAAACTTAGTCAAATGATGTTAATTTTGATTTTGAATCTGCTTAAATTTAAAATAAACATACAAATGCATCTAAATATTTATATGTGTAAAAATACAATTTGGTGTTTGGTTACAAAAATCTGGTTTTCGTGTTAAGGACATTTCTATTTCCATTGAAGTGTTATTTATTATTTTTTTTATCTGGAGAAAAAACTATTATATAATTTTTTAACATTGTATAATACTGATATTTTTTAATTTAGAATTCATTTTATTTCAGGTTGTGCAAACTGTAAGAGGATTGCAAAAGCTACTAAATAGTTGCTTGTCGATTGCTTATTCCCTTTTTGGTAAGTTATTTTAGTGTTCTATTGTCATAGAGGCTCATGAAATGAATTTTAAGAAAAGTATTAAATATCTAAGAAAAATTTTGTAAAAATGCAAAATTAGTTCAAAATTAAGAATGTTCTATATTTATAATATGTATATGCATTTTATTTGTCCTGATTAATGTCAAAATTTAATATTTCTTTTTTAACAAAAAATAATGATAGTGTTTATGAGGACATTACGTTTTTTTTTTTTTTTTTTTCTTGCTTCAGATGACACATATTAGGAATTTTAAATATAACAATTAATTCTAATAACAGATTTTCTAAATTTGTTAATGGGAGTAGGGGAATCTTTGTATTTGGGGGGGGGGGGAAACATCAATGAGGAAATAATATGAATTAAAAGTTAATAAAAAAAATCAGCAATTGATATTAGTTTGAGAATTTTCATTGGGTCAAGGCAAGAAAATTTTTGCAATTATTTGTTCTTATAAAGGCTAAGAATAAAAAAGGCACAAGGAAACAAATAAGTTGAGAATTTTAGTGATTTCTTTGGGGTTGTGACCCAGTTTTAAGAATCTTTTCTATAACTAGATGCAAATTCTGTCTGTCAGTCAAATTTGAAAATTTAAATATTGATAAAGATAATTATTACCTTAATGAACTTTTATTTAATTTGTACTGTTTTATTATTCAAATTGTCTTTAGTTCTAATTTTTCCATGCACTTACTGATGTGTTATAAGTTTTGGAATTTTTTGTACCTCTATGCTTTCAAGGATAATATACTATTTTTTATATTTTCCCAAATTTAATTACTATTTAATAGGTTAATGTAATCAAATTTTGATTCCGTTCATTTTTTTTGTATCTAGTAGTGTACTTCAAACAGTTTAAAATACAGTGCTGTTTGAATTATAAATTACATACTATGAAATGAAAAATTATAAAAATAAGACTGATTTCTGTATTTGGAAATCTGTTTCATATTAGCAGATTTTAAATTGGCTTATTTGGAATAAACTAAGTATTAGAATATTCTATTCTATGATTTAAAAAAGAAATTTTTTATGAAACTTTGGTAAATATAATCATTGGAAAAAGAAAAAGATTGTTATAAATAATTGCTCATCTGGAATAAGAATAAAAAAATTATTTCTTCTTCTCTGATTTTATTTAAAAGATTGAATTTAGAAGAACATTTAAGAAATTTGTCCTTATTTGCTTTACATTCTTATCATAATTATCAAAAAATTATTTGAGACTTTTAATTACTAAAATTTTCTTCTTAATTGCTATATCTGAAGCTTTTGTCCTATATCATTTCCTGCTTGTAATAATGAAGTAATATATTGCAGATTATAAATGTAATTTATATTATTGCTTTAAAATCAGTATAGTATGACTCAAATTATAAAATACTGAAATGAGTTAATGGTTAACCTCAGACAAATGAGTGCATTTTCTGAAAGGAGGAAAAACTATTAAATGGAGATTGCAATAAATATATTTATGTTATACATTATAAATTATATTTCTACTCTATTTCCATTATTAATTTGTTTAGTCATATGTTATTAAGGAACAAAATGTGGTAGATCATATCTGTCCTTTAATTTATAACAATAGATTCAACAAATATGGCAACTAATGCCCAGCTATATTAGCTATTTTAATATTAAACGCCATTTTTATGAATTATGTTAGATGCAAAATATATGCACCAGGATATTTCTGAAAACAATTTCAAATAAGAATTATTTTCTTTCTTTAAATATTGAGCAGCTTTTTATAAAAATTAAAGATATTTTCATTTAGATTTAACAATAAAACACTTGCATGATTACATAGACACATGACCTTTTTACATAGGGGGTCATTAAATTTTTAAATTATTAAATATTTTTTTATTTGTAAAACATTTAACCCTCAGGAGAAGATTTAGGATTACATAGTCTTTTGTGGGAAGAAAGAAAAAAAAGTGACTGATAGTTTAATCGTAAAATGTGTACTAAATATTTTAAATTTCACCCAAATACATGTAAATCTTAAGTAAAATATATTTTTACAGAAAACCAATTGGTAAAATAGATAAAAAAGAATTTACCTTATTTCCTTTTTATGATATTATAGTAATATATGTCAAGTTAGTAAAATAATGCAAGATTTTGATGTGCTCATTTAAATGGGCTGTTATCTTGCTAAAAATATCTCAGATATAATTATCATAGATTACCTAATGAAAGTTGTAGTAGAAAATCTCATGTACATTGGAAAAGTGAATCGGAATTATATAATATTATTTGCAGTTTATATTTGCACATTGGAAAAGTGCATAGGAATATTAATAAATATATATATATTTGCTGTGCAATTTAAATATAGATATATAGTAATATAAAAAGCTTTAATTTTTACAGTAAGATTTTCTCCATAATGTTCACAAACATTTAAATAAAAAATTATTACTAAAATTCGTTTGAAATGAATAGTGAATCACTAAGAGAAAGAAATCAGATATGTCACAGGTTTAGACAAAAGGGGGGGG
>JAPMOR010115699.1:0-20119 GCA_026543865.1 Argiope aurantia | reverse complement strand
TTATAATAAAATCAACATGGCTTAATTTAAGATAGAAATTTGAAACTTAGTTGAGGTTTAAATCATATTTTAAACTATAATTACTCTCTCTCTCTCTCTCTCTCTCTCTCTCAAACACACACACACACACACACGCACAAACACACGCACACCCACACGCACACGCACACACAAACACACACACACACACACACACACACACACACACACACACACACATATATATATATATATATACATAAAGAGAGAGAGAGAAAAAAGAAAGGGAGAGAGATTAAATTCACTTATTCATTGAGTCATTTTTCCGATAAGAAAACAATATCCTCACAAACATTTTAAAAAGCAACACGATAAGTTTATTTTATCATAAGAAATTATCTTTAATAAACAAATAAGATCTTGGATCTCATTCGAAATACTTTCTGTTAACCAAGTACTGCATAAGTTTATCATTTTTTAGTATCAAATAGCACCTACTCGCACAGATCGAAATTACATAATAATCGATTGATCCTTTTACAGCTGCCTTGTTCTTGGTATCCTATTTGCAAGAACAACAATTTGGATAGTTAACTACATTTTGTTATTTTCGGTAAACAGGAAAAAAGCTCACGCATGTATATTTTTTTTCCTCTTTTCATTTTATATTTTGATTTTTGTTCCTTACTGGAAACAGGAAACCTACACCCTCTACGATAATCGATATGAGGCTTATTGATTAAACGTCCGTAAAAAGGAGAGGAAAGGACAAGGATAAAAAAGAGAAACATGAAAGAATTAAACAGGAGAGAGGAAAAAAAAGAGAACTCACACTCTGTTACTTCTCAATAATAAGAAGGAATAGATAAAGTAAAGCAGAAAAAAGAAAGAGAGAAAGAGACATATTCGACGCAGATCGGTTTTGTAGCAGTCACGTTTCATTTTTTTTTTTTCGGTTTCATTTTCTTTGCGCGTCATACGGTTTGTCGTTTCCTAAGATGTATGACGAAAAAATAGTTACGTACGGATCATTCAATTAAATAACATTCGATACGATGTATTAGAAGTTTGTTGTGTACAAATGGAGTCAATACGAAACATTTTATGGATCCGATGTCATTTCATATAAGTTATAGGCATTTCGTAGGTATGAATAGAATTTCTTTTTTTTTCTGTTATTGAGCTGTAAAAAGGCGAAATTATTGACAACAAATAAAATAATGAGAAAAATGGAAACACAGTACTTTAATAAGTTTAGAGTTATTGGAAATATGCTACAGAAACATCTTGGCCATACAATATAACAAAAAATGTGTAATAATTTAAAAATACTAATATTATTTAGACTTTCTTATTATCGAGTCTTTTCTATCTTTTCATTTATCTAAGTTCTTTTTAAATAATGTTCGGACTGTTTTCTCAATATTTATCTACACCGCAATCTAAAGATAAAATTGGTGATTATGTTGTTCGTCATTTTTTTTTTTTTTTTTTTTTTTTTTGCAAAATTCCTGCATTTCTTGTTTTTGTTTAATAATTCAAGATTTGATGGCAAAAATTCAAAGCAAAGCATGATTGTCTGATAATATTTATATTGGTAATATATTCCTCATCAAGTCAGACCATAGTTTCTCCCTCTTCACGTAGCTTGTAAATACTACAACATATTATTTTCCTTACTACAACATTAAAATAATTTGAAATAATTCAAAGCACTAAAGAAAAGTATTTCCTTAGCGAAATAAAATTATATCTGTATATATTATAAATTTGGAAACATATATTTATATATATATTAAAGAACTCATTTAAATTTGCGGAATTTCACGGGAATTTTAAAGAATTCATTTACAAAAAAAGAATCAAAAATTTTAGAAATTTTTTTCGGAAAGACTTTTACGTTTTAAAATTTTATAGTATGATTTAATCAGTATTTATATTTTTATATAAATAATAATTAAGTTTAATTATAAAAATTTGAAATACTTATTTCAACATATATTGAAGATAAACTGCTTATAGCAAGAAAAAAAATGGTTTGAAAAATATAGGAAATTCCAGTAAGTTGTCCAGCAAATAGATTGATTTCTAAGACCTGCATCGATGGAATTAAGAAGATTATTTAAAATTTCTAAAATGTTTCGAAATTGTTGAACATTGTGTTCTGAATGCTTCTTTCTTAAAGTTCTGGAATAAAAAAAAAGATACAATGTCACAATGTTCTTGCATATTAATGAAGCAGGTTCTTCAAAAAATAAAGTCCAATATACTTTGAAATATACATTGTCCAATATATATTCTTCTGGGTCTTCTGGATCTTTGAATGTTGTGTGCGTGAGCTTGCACTGTATGATCAAAAAAATTTTGCTGATGATATTACAAATTTTGTTTAGTATAATCGAATATAGACCAAATTTAAATTACATTTTGTAAGCCCCCATTTCTCTGCTACCAATAACGAAGGCTGTAAACTTATCAAGAGGGAAAAGGCCACGTGACCAAGGGGGGGGGCGGATACGAAGGTAGACTGACAGATAAGGATGGGAAAAGGAGAGCGAAAATCGCGTGGTCCGACATGAACTAAAAGAAATTTATTTTATTTTCAGAATGATACATTTAATACATTTATAAAATTGGTAAATTTAAGTAAAATATAATAATCTAGAATAGGATTTACTTGCAGAATTTCTTATTTATCATGCGCACATCATAATTAAGCTCGAAAATTTATCTAAAATTACCGCTCAGGCCTAGGAGAAAAGATGACGCTAGCCGTTTTCGAATGCTAATCTTCAAAAAAATGTAGGAAGGAAATCTTAGCTGTTATATTCTACCAGTGACAAGCATATAATTTGAAGTGTTTATTGCCCAGGGTTTTTCTTTTCTTTGTCAGTTGTAATGAAAGAGAACTCTCCATAGCAATCTGAATTAGTGAAGTATAATTTTAATAACCTTGTTTTTCTGTTTCAAAAAAATTAATTATAACATTCAGATTGTCACCTACCAAAAATGCTCGAATTTTATGATAATAACATCCATATAACTGATAAATGGGACAATTAATCAGTTTTCAAATTTAAAAATTCAGAAATGATAAATAAGAGAAAGCAAAACAGTTAGAATTCTGGCTATGTCTTGATCACCTTACACAAATTCTGATATGATATTAAGAAATTTTTAGAATGCAAACAAAAATAATTCCCAATATTTTATTCATTTTTCTTTATTTAATATTAGCTCTGAAAAATACAAATGTGATATGGATTTTAGCTTGTCGATTCATAAAACTATAGAAAACTAAATTCTTGAAACATTTCACCATGAATAGAACATTTTATAAATATATCTTGTCTCAAATTCTGATATTGTTAGAAATAAGTCTTTATCTATGCTCTTGCAGTTATGACGTCGATTGTATTCGGACTTTAATTTTCGATAATCCAGTTCTCAATTCTTATGTTTTGCTTAAGTCTATCATGAAGCGTGTGTTTTGTTGGATAATTGATGATTTAGCTGGCATAACTCAAAATACATACTCTCTTTAAAAGCTTTCAACACAAGATTGCCATTAATTCATGTTTCTTTAATTAAAGTTAGTTATTGTAGTGACTATTCACTATAATATAATTGAATAAAAGGGACTTTATCCCCGCCTTGGTAAAGAATTTGAGGTAGACAGCTATGCAACTGCTTAGATGACGGGATTACGACTGTGCTATAAGGTCCACGACTGGCAAAAATATGTCGGAGGTATGTGCAATCATTTGAGTGAAAGCACTTGATCCTACAATACAGTAGTACAGGTATTCCTTTACACGCCAGACAAAGAGTCAATAAAGCCTTTTAAAGGAGATTAAATTGAAATATATACAATAGAGTGTATATTATCATGAAACCCATAATGCATTTTTCAATATGTAGCGCTGTTATCATATCTATATTTGTATAAGGCATTATACTCAGACCATCTATTCTCAATTGCTTGCGATATCGGGACGAGAAAACCCACGTCTGCAGACAAAGTACGTTATTGCTCGAGAATAAGATGACAGTTTTTCTTATTACAAACCGACACCATTGTTTTAAACTTTATGAAACTCACTTGAATTTTTACAAGTTCTGTATTAATTCATTTGTTATCGAAAACATTATAGATCACATGCGAGTCACTAAGTTTCATAGTGAAATACCCTCCGGTTGTTGTGATTTGTAAATATTTTTATTTTACTTCTTGGATATTTCTCTTCATTCCTTTCAACCAATATACATTATACTATATTGAATGGTATTAAATTATATTCAAAATATTACATAATATTGTTGAATACTGAATAAAAAAAGTATAATATCGCATAATAAAGTATATCTCTCAATATTGTGCAACAATCTGTGCTATCTGGGAAATGGTTCTATCTGTAAGCAATAATATTTAAAGGAACTTTATTATGAACACATGATTTTAACATTATTTCATCGTAATAAGGAATAATTAAAATTATAATGCTTTTAACAATGGTGTCATTTATTCAATCGGATATCAGCAAAATAACTACTGATGTTTGCAAACATTTCATAATATGCCCAATTAAACATTTTAAAAGTTTCGACAATTTGCAGCCATTACTTGAATATGCAGCTAAAATCTTAAGCTTTTCTTTTTATTTCTTCATAAACGTATGCAAATTGCAGATACTTTTAAGATAGTAGACATCGTAACCATTGTGATTTTCGCCATTTTGCTTATCTTTATATCACATTTTAAAAATCAGAGACCACGATTCTGAGTTCTGATTGCAGCTACCATATTTCCTCACATAATACCGTATCAGTCTGCGTTTCATTTGCCTTATACGTATAGGCCCTCGGAGTCCTGTTTTCGGTCAGAGACGCAACCATTCTTTTTGTAGAAATAACACACTTGGGACACATTACATACCCCGTTCGATAGCGACCACTTGATTAACACAGCCGCAGATTATTTCTTTGAACATTTTCTTGATTTTCTGATGGAGATTCTGGTAAATCTAGTGAATGAGCAGTAGAAACTAAGTGAGGAAAATCGCTTAGCATCTTTCATATTAAGACAGCACTGATTTTTGAAACGTTAAATAAATAAATAACCTACAATCAACAAATTACTCTTTTTTATATACGGAGATAAATTTTAAATAAAAACATTTCAAACTTCGCACAATAAATATATTTGTTTGTTATGCATTTGCCTTAGATTTTCCTCATTTTATTTTAGAAATTATGTCTCAACTGACTCTGTTTCTGAGAAAAAATAAATTCAACCGCCATAAAATTACTCCAGTTGATGTTTTTTTTTAAATTTTTAATTAACTTTATGGTTTTTATATTAAGGTGAGTCAGAAACTCTATTCTTTGCATGTGAGATATTATAACCGATTAGCCAATATTCTGTAAGAATTACCTTTCCATTAGAGGAAAAATCTAATCACTGAAAATATTATTTAGCTCACTTATTTTTTTTTCTCTCAATATGCGCGATGTCTAAATTCATATCAAATAAGAGAAAATAGGATGTTCCCATGGAGGATTAAGAAATGGAAGATTATAGACCTTACTTTCAATGACTTTAAAAGTGGAAAAAAACATTCCATGCTATTAAAACAAAAACGTGATTTAAAAGATTTTTAAAAAATTTTCTTGATCTTTTGTAGGACGATATCTTTTTCTTTCTATCATCTTTAAATCTGGGTTATTTGTCGTTTAATTTTCGCTAAAAAAACTCTTAATTATTTTTTATTTAAATTTTATTTAAAAATTCTGTTTTTCAAAACTATTTGCCCGATGCTAAGTAACTCACGTATTTGTCATTTGGAATCAAAAAATGTCAATTTATTACACATGTAAATAAAAAATTCAACATGTTAAATTAGTTTTAATTTTTTCAATAAAATAAATGTAACAATTTCAATCTAAGTATCAATGATTTCTCCGTAGCTTTCAAATTGTTGACATTGAATACGAAAACACTCTAATTAAAAATAAATAAATAAGACTCAAATAAAATTACCTCAGTTTATGGCATTTAAAATGAATTAGATAAATTAGAATTAAATTTACTGCGATTATATATTTTGGGTATTTAAAAAAATCTATTTATAATCAAAATGAGTTTAGACTTGTACATTAGCAAGAAAACTTAATCCTGTTTCATGGACAAGATAGTATTTAGTACTCATTATAATAAATAAGTGTCCTTTCCTTTTCACTACTTTTATAATTAAGTTCTCATTGGTACTCTTATATAAGAAGCTAAGTAACACAAATAAATGTAGCTCTTGATGCTATATTTCCTTTGAATATTACTTAACCAAAACATTTAGTTAAGCTTATTTTGAATTATGAATTTCATTTTGACAATCTTTTTTTAATAATGAATTTTATTAATAAATGATTCTTACATACATGAAATGAAAACTTTTAATAGCTTTCTACCTGAAGGGTTCATCTGTTTAAGTAACAAGAAATATATTTAGACCTTTAAGAAATATGGCTGTTCTAAAAGTTATTGACTTTTGCTTTAATTTTTTCACTCGGATTATTTATTCCTACACATTTCTAGGAAAATACTTTTAAGGCTCTGCTAATTATCTATATTTTTTTTGTGAAGACACTCATAAATTTTTATATTTTTATGTATTATCATGCTAATCATTATGACAATACATTAAACATACACTATAAATTTAATATTTATTGTGAATTATATGTTTTTCATTTATTAAAAAGAATATTACAATAAAATACATTCAATTTTTGATTCAAATACCGTTTCGACAAATTATTGAAGATCTGATAATACATTTCAAATGGATTTAATTTTAATTTTCTTGTTTTGATGAAGAAATTCAGCTATTCTACAGCGGGGATGAGGATAATTTATCAAGAACGAGATAGAAGTTTAGTTAATTTAGTTATATTGGCGCATTGAAGAGAGACTACCGAATCTCCATGGCCGAATGGTCATGGCACTGGTCTCATGATCAAGAGACTGCGTTTCGAATTCCGCTAGAGACAATGCGATTAATAGTATATGTAAATACTTAATTCCTTGATTTTATGTTTTCCTTTATTTCATGTTCCAGAAGATACTGGACATTTTTTTAGTTTCCCAGACAAGTGTTCTGGACTTTTCTTACTGTCTCCAGAAGAGTATTCTGTAACTTTCTCTGCTTGTATAAAAGCAGAAGATTTGTCAGTTTCTGTGTTCAGAGTTCAGTTAATAAATTGGTTTAGCTCTTCTTCTTGTGTCTGTCTGTCTCTGTGTGTGTGTGTCATTGAGTTCTATACTATAGTTCTACGTGACATTCTTTGGTGGAGGCCCCGGGTATGATTCCAGTCAGCGTGGAAACGAATTTCCGAAGAAGCGATCGCCTTAAAGGCCTTGAACCAGAATTTGGACTTTATTTCCCACTACCCAGAAAGACCAGGAAAATGCCTGCAGAACAGGATCCTAAAAATGTCATCGTGGCATCTGCACAGCCACAATAAAGAAATCCATCTGTATTTAAAGGAGATGTGGGACAAGACCCAAGCAAATGGCTGAAGGATTATGACAGAGCATCAAAATTCAACAGATGGGATGACATGACTTATCTAGCAAATGTGTTCTTTTTCCTGCATGGTACATCAAAGCAATGGTTCGAAAATAATGAAGAGAAAGTGACTTCCTGGGATGTTTTCAAATCAATGCCAAAAGAGGCATTTAGAGAAACACAGCATTATGTAAAGAAGGCAGAAGAGGAGCTAAAGAGTAGAGCTCAAAAATCTGGCGAAAGCACGCAGTCGTACATCCAAAGCGTGTTAGGCCATCAAGTCAAACCAGATATGTCAGAAGAAGAGAAAGTGTCTCATCTTATGAAAGAAGTCGCCGAAGATGTTTACCAGGCAGTACTGACGAAAGCAATAATCACTACAGAGGACTTTATTAAATGGTGTAGAAATATCGAAGAGATACAGCAAAAGAGAATCCGGAGTAGGAAATATGAAAGGCTTCCAAATGTCGTACCAATGTCTGCAATTGACGAAAAACTAGATCTGGCATCACTAATACGTCAAATAGTGTGAGAGGAGGTCCAGCGCCTCATATCTCCAGTAGTTGATCCCGAACTCCAAGACCAAGGCATTGAAGCCATTGTTCGAGAGGAAGTAGAAAATGCTTTGGCTCCTTTGTCACAGACAGCACCAGAGTGGACAAAGGTCAAACTAAGACGCCGACCTTCCTAAGTTGACGTTGCCAGACGACCTACGCCCGTAGCACAGCAACCATAGAGGAAGACAGATGTCTGGCGCACCCCTGATAGAAGACCCCGTCGGTTTCCATGGTGGCCGCCCTGGCCATGTAGTTCGATACTTCCGAGTTCGCATAGCTATTTTTGAAGCATATCGGGCTAATAGGAGATATTTCGGCCATCAGACGTCGAATGAGAGACGCTATGCCGACGAGTACAGCCGACCAGGAGTCCGAAGTTTGTCGCCCAGCCCACCACGAGGACGATCGCCTACACGCCGCTACAGATCTAAGTCGCCATATAGAAGGTCCAGTCAATCTCCTAGACGGAGAAATGAGGAAAACTAAGTGGTGCGACCTTCCTTGGGGGTGAGGCAGCTAGTGACAAAAATCCTCCGATTGCCGCAAAGATGTCTGGGAACGATATTAAAGTAATCGTCGACAATGAGTCCGTACCTGCCCTTGTGGACTCTGAAGACTCATTTTCTGTTATCTCGGAGAAGTATCGTCGCCTACTGAAGAAAGTTATGTTTCTAACAACTAACAATGTTCTTTTAAAAGTTGCCGATGGAAACTACGTGAGACCAGTGGGAAAATGTTCGCTTCGTCTCGAAATCAATGGCAGACCTCAGGCTTTTGAATTTATTGTTTTGCCGTAATGCAGTCACGATATCATCCTTAGTTGGAACTTTTTGGGCGCTTTTCAAGCTGTTATAGATTGTGGCCGTTCGGAGCTCTTGTTTCAAGACGTCCTTCGAGAATCCCAAACTTCAGACTCCAGCCGTTAATTCACGATAGAAGATTATACAGTACCTGCTTGTTCTATCAGAAAGATTACTGTCTTAGGCCGTAAGGACCTTCGAGCTATCGACGTAATAGTAAAAGTTGCTATTCCGTCTACTATAGTTACGCTCCTTAATGGAAAAGCCGAACTATGGGTTGCCAACGGACAAGGAGAACCTCCGATCATTCCTAAAGGCATGTGCATCGGGTATGCCGAACCTTTACACGAAGACTGCGTAAATACCATAGATGAGGGATCGCCTTATTCCACGACCACTTCAAAGGCAAAGTTGGGTGTCATCGATTATACCATGATGATAGCTCCGGATTTGAGGATCGACCAAAAAAAAAGAATGTTTCATCTACTCCAGATGTTTTCAGAAATTTCCGATCAAGAACGGAAACGAACTCAATGTTAAACACCGAATAAACACAGGCGACCACTTACCTATTAGTCAGAGAGCTTACAGATTGTCCCCATCCGAACGCCGCATTATCAGTGAGGAGGTAACCAAAATGTTAGACAAAAACATCATTCAACCATCAGAAAGTCCATGGTCATCTCCAGTCGTCTTGGTCAGGAAAAAAGATGGAAGCTGGCATTTTTGTGTTGATTATCGCCGACTCAACGAAATTACCAAGAAAGACTTGTATCCATTGCCACGTGTTGACGACACCTTGGATTGCCTGAAGGGGGCAAAGTATTTTTCGTTAACTCCGGTAACTGGCAAATAGAAGTCGATGAAGCCGATCGTAAGAAAACGGCTTTTATTACACCTGAGGGATTGTACTAGTTTAATGTGATGCCATTTGGCTTCTGCAATGCTCCTGCAACTTTTGAAAGGATGATGGATAATCTTCTGCGACATTCAAAATGGACAATGTGCCTTTGTTCTTTAGATAACATTGTGGTGTTCTCAGAAACATTTGATGAACATCTTCAGAGGTTGAATACCGTCCTTCAGTGTATACAGAACGCTGGCCTTATTCTTAATCCCAAAAAATGTCGCTTTGGAGCACAAGAAATAAAGATCTTGGGGCACCTAGTATCCAGTGATGGCATTCGACCGGACCCAGAAAAAATAAAGGCCGTGAGTGACTTTCCCGTGCTTAGGAATATCCATGACATCAGAAGCTTTCTGGGACTTTGCTCTTACTATTGCCGATTTATCAAGGATTTTTGCCATTAAGCCGAACCTCTACAGTTGTTACTGAAGGGGGACACAAAATTCTGTTGGGGACCTGAACAAGTGGAAGCTTTTAATACCTTGAAGAAATATCTTACCACCGATCCTGTCCTAGACTTTTATGGCGGAACTGCACCAATGGAACTTCACACCGACGCGAGTGGATACGGAATCAAGAAAGGATTATTCCAAATCCAAGATGGGAAGGAAAAAGTAATAGCTTTTGCCACTCGGACTCTGACGAAGGCTGAGAAAAACTACTAAACAACTCAAAGAGAATATCTTGCGGCCATAAGGGCTATAACTAAGTTTAGGCCATATCTCTTTGGAAAAGCTTTCAAGATCGTCACTGACCATCATTCTCTGTGTTGGCTGACAGGACTGAAGGATCCCTCTGTAAGACTCACTAGATGGGCGCTGCGACTCCAAGAATACGACGTATCAGTGGTGTACAAAAGTGGAAGGAAACACAAAGATGCTGATAGTCTGTCCAGGAACCCATTAAAAGTCGATGCTTCATGATATGGGGATTCCATAGGTTCCACTTTATTCACTAATCTCTCAGAAGAACAGATGAAAGATCCGGTATTGGCAAAAATAAAAAGAGACCAACAACGTACCAAAACAAGTAGGCTGGGAAACTTTGAATTAATCGAAGGAGTTTCCTACGAGAAGAATTTTGATCCGTCCGGAAGGAAATTCCTGCCAGTGATCCCGAAGCATTTACGGCTCAGTATTCTAGAATCTCTAAATGACGACCCTACCCCTGGACATCTAGGATTCACCAGGACGTATGACAGAATAAGAAAGCGATTTCATTGGCCAGGTTTGTACAGAAATATTGGAAGATATGTGATGCACTGCCTAGAATGTCAAAGGAGAAAATCTATTCCTCAGAAGCCACCAGGTCGTCTCGTGCCTATTCCACCAGCTTCTGCTCCTTTCCATCGCATCGGAATCGACCTTCTAGGACGATTTCCAAAATCTGACGACGGCAACAAATGGATTGTAGTATGCACCGATTATTTGACACGGTACGCAGTCACCAGAGCTTTACCAACGGCGGAAGCTACACAAATAGCCAAATTCCTACTAGAGGATATAATCCTGAAACATGGAGAAGCCCCCATAAATGGAATGGAAGTCTTCTTAAATAAAATAAATCAGGCAGATATAAGAAAGAATTATATATCCACCTATTTAGAAAGATTATAAACCGTCTGCATTTGCATTTTTTGGAAGTGTCAAGGAAATACAAAATATAACTTAAGAAAGTGAATTACAATTTTTAAAAAAATGCAAAATCTTGAAATATAACGGAATTTAGAAAATATAACGAGCCTGAAATTCTAAAATATTTAAAGCATGTAAATGATAATAAGATTTTAAACATAAAAAATAATAACAATGGAGAATATTTATAATTAAAAATATAAATGAATAGGATATAGGAAATGCAAAAAAAGGAATAATAAAAAATACAATACGTATATAATTAAATCAATCAAAAATAAGAATAATAAAATGCAACTTATGTAAAATTAAAATGTAGAATATTTATGAATGCATGAAATGTTTTTACATTGATGATATTGCTCTCATTGAGTCTTATAGTGTCTTCCCAAAGTAATTAATCGTTTCCGCAAAAATATACAGCAGCACAACTGTCTTTATTAAACAATATTTAATCATTTTTTTTAAGAATATTTTGCTTTGAAAAAAGCAATTTATTGTGCGATAGATGATGACATTTTTTTCAATGTGAAAAGCCGGTGTTCTCTGAACTTTCTAAATTATTATGGTATGTGTTTTGACTTATTTCACGATAATAACTCATCAAATAAAAAAAATGAAGTGTTTTTTTAAATTTCTTGCTTTGATATGAATTGGAGAAGAGCTTATCAATATCGGAAATATTTCAATAGAAATTATTTCCTGTTTCTTTTTAACGCTTTAAATTGTCCAACTTTCTGTTTGATTTAGGTTCTTATCTTCCTATATTATAAAAATACCATCTCATAAATCATAAAAGACCATGAAGTAGAATTCTTGTTGCAATTTGCGTGAATTTGAGTAATAATAACAGTGAATAATTTAGTTATGTTAAAAGCAATAATTCCCATTTGAAATTTGAAATAGCCATTTTGTTTAGTTAGGAATAAGAGAAGAATAATATTTATTTTCTTGTCGACAGTGAATACATTCATTGAAATTGAATGATACATAAAGGAGAACTATAAATAATATTTATTCTATTTTTTGGCTTTATTATTTAAGAGCTTTAGGATAGACAATATTTTGTTTTGTTTTGTTTTTCCGTCTTCAGAAAAAACAAATAAATTTCTTATCTGTGCAACTCTTGAGCATCGAACATACAACTGAACCAATAAGAAACATGGATTTTATAGCTCCAATCCACACATTTGAATCGAGAATACAAGTCGAATAGAGAGCTGCAGTCGTTTGAAATCAAAAGGCATATCGGTGGGAATAATAAGAATGCGTGGAATGAGCACATCTCCATTCAACTTTCCGTTAAGAATAGCTGCCACGATTCTTGCCTCATGCCGATCTTGAGATTTTGAAGCACGTGAATTTGCAATTCGTAATTCTTCATTGCTCATTTATCATTCTTCATTTGTTTGAGAAGCTCGAATTTTCGTATTTCTCGTGCTGCGCTGGTAAGTCTATGAACATTTGGGAGGCATATTTTTTGACGAAGCAATCAACACGATATACACTTGTACAACCGAAATATCGTTTATCTATTCACTAAATAAAATTACTATTTGTACAGGAAAATTTCCATTTTATATAATTTACCTTGATTGGCTTCGATAATAATAATTTTTATGTATGAGATAAACTCATACACAACTAAACATATGTGTATATAATATATGTATGTGTATGTGAATATATGTATGTGTAATATATGTATGTGTATGTGAATATATGTATGCGTAATATATGTATGTGTAATATATGTATGTGTAATATATGTATGTGTATGTGTGAATAATATATTGACAAAATATTGTACACGTTGAATGACAGTATCTTATGTAGATGACTATTCATTAACGAAAAGAAAAAAATTAGCTCTTGCAATAAATGTTTTCGAGTTAATTTCTTTCACATTGATTGTTTTCAATGATAATACTTTTATTGTGTTATATATATGCGATATTAATTCTGAATGACATGTGCCTTTTGCCTTTTCTGTTTGTCTTTTTGTCAATTGTCAATTTTAAAATAATGTTGAATAATAGAAACGTATGAAACGATTTGTTTGTCAATTTTATTGCGTTTTAAATAAATGCTAATAATTTTACTATGCCTGTAACTCTAGTGCTAGTGCAAGCTATAAGTTGGCAAAGTTTTATCACAATCGGATGAGCGGTATGGCTGCGCATAAAATACGGACAAACAAAATCTCATTTTTATTATATTACATAAGTTCCTCTTTCACAATGTTGGCCAACATTTTTCATATAATGTAGGGTAAATATTAAAATATTACTGAAACCCTTATTTTATTTTCCCATCTATTCCGATTGATTTCAATAACATCATATTTAAACAAATTTTCATGTATTCAGGATATGATATCTTTTTTGATAATTAAGAGTTTTTCAAAAAGAAAAAAATCATGAAATATATTTATTAATTAAATTTCATATTTTTTTTTAACTTTCAAAACGGGGAAAAAAAAATAAAAAAAATAAAAAAAATAAACAAATTACGAAAAGTAATGAAAATTTTAATAAAATGTTCATTACTTTTCGTAAGTGTAGTTTATGATCATGACATTTAATACATTCAAATAAAATTTAATTTTAATTGCAGTCTATTATTTTAAGTACAATGGCATTTCTTTGTTGCAAAAATATAAAGTAAACAAAAAGAAGTGTTAATAAGCGAAAAAGAGTAAATAATAAGGCGTTAAAATTTTGAGTGGAAAATTTGAATGATTTTTATATCTCTTTGAATGCATCTAAGACCTGAGTCCACGAATTTCAGATTATAGTTCAATTTCCTTTATTTGCTCAATATTCTGTAAATTTAACTAAACAATTTTTTAAGTATTTCATTTATTTTATTCCAGTATTTGTTTAAAAAAATATATTAGTTGGTTTACATCTATAAAAAGTTTTCGGGATTTCCGTAATAGAAAGGTCTATAAATTGTTAATTTTATGAATATAAATAAAAAATCAGCGATTTTATTATTCCTTAAGATAAAACAATCAATATTAGTTAACAGTAAATAGTGTAAAATCTCTAATCAAGAAAATAAGGTTAAATCAAATCATTAATTTGAATTTCGTGTTCACAGCTCATATATATAAAAGACAGCTGATATATTTCATTCCCATTTTAAAACTAAACAATAATCATTGCAAATAGATTTTATAATTTAAATAATGACACCATTTGGTGAAGATATGTTGTTTGTTGTCTTTATGATTTGGTTTTGAAATAAATATTAAAAAATTCTGATACCAAAAATTCTTATTATCAAATTATTTAAGTCTATACTCTCTTATACAATGAATTTTTTACATAATCACTTTGAATGAATCGCGATAGATTCAATTGGCATTTTTATTTATATATGTGGTTGATTTAAAGTTCATAATTATTTTCATATATTCAAATTGTTTTCGGTAAAAATCAAAGTTCTTAAATGTGCAAGAATAAGTGAAAGTATTGTATAATTGTATTTCAAACTTTGCTTAAACTGCATTTTTTTATATCTCCTTAAAGAAATTTAATTTTTATTGACATCTGTAATGCAAAAATTTAAAAAAAATACCTGTTGATAAACCTCACATTGTTCTCATAAGAACACACTAGAAAAAGATTTAAGTATCCATATTCAAATACTTAATATTATTTTTATTAAACAATTATGCACATACTTCTTTAAACATTTATTATATAAAAATACATATTACTATATAATAAAAGTGTTTCTGCTGTTACATTTCATTATGATAAAACCAAATCAAATAAAGAATTGTATATGTCAAACATAAAACAATATCGAATCACAATAAATCGATATAAATAATTTTCTTCAAAGTAACCAATTCCATTCTGTCATGGAGAATAGAATCCATTTCACTGTTATTCTACCAAAGCGAAGGAAACTATCTCCCACGTATTCGACTGAGTCCAGAATAAGTTGAGAAGATTAATGGAAGGATAATCGACTCTCCACCTTTGATCATTGGACTGTCCGAGCGGACAAGAGTTATCAAGTATGTCTGTTAAGTGAGAGTGCCGCAAGTTCTGTTAACCACAGAGCTGCGAATCAGACCTGGTGACTGCGTTCAATATGTCGAATTACCGGTGAATCGAGTTTGTGGAGCAGAACAGATATGCAGCTTGTTTAGATTTCTATAAGCATTAGCAAGTGCAAACTATAAGGTGAAATATAATTTATGAGCAAATTTTATCTCATCAGAATATTATTATTTATCGTATTTTACCTCTTCTGAATAAGTGAGGGTGAAATCTCAAATCATCGTTTTAAAAAGGAGAATCTGGCAGCTAAAGAGGAATTTTTTATTCAACAATATTGTCAACATTCTCATTATTCAATAGTTATTGAACAATAAAAATGTTGACATTTATTCTATGACATATTCTTGTTCTACTTTAGCAATACAACTAATTATCAAGCACGGGAAGAAAAGAAAAGGGGCTAATATATACTCTTTATGCTCAGTCCCCATTCCCCGGTGATTTCGAATCCCCTTAAGTACAAGGATGAGAAGTGACTAGATAAATAAAGAGTTGGTTGGATGGCAAGCATATAATTTTCTTTGTGAGAATGAAATCTGAATCATTTCATTTTGCAGTACAGGCACTCTTTCATTAATTTATAAAAAATGAGCACTAGCTTGTAAGCTGAAAACAAAAGTTACAGATAGATATTGTTATGAATTCCATAAACTACTGCTAAGTCCGTATGCCACCGGGTTCGCCTGTAGTAAGTGTTTGGTGTGAAAATAATCACAGGAATCAATAGAAAACAACAACGACGTTTATTTAACACGAAGACACTTATACAAAGATGACAAACATTTACAGCAGAGACGAACACACAGCAGCACACTACAACAGACAGTAGCCCACAAGTAGTAATTCGGTAGCAACAACAACCACAGCACACAAATCGGCCAGACAGTATTCAGCAGGAGAGGGAATTTTCTGAACTTCGCTCTACGGTCTCTCTAAACGGCTGAAATTCTCAACTGTCTTCTCACTTTAGCTGTATCCAACTGCCGACTCACTACCACACGATTGACTACCCCACACACAACTTGATGCTGCTTCCACAATAGACATTAGGACTCGTGACGCAATTCAGTTCAGCAATAGATTGGGCTCCACACTCCGCCGTTGCTTCACTTTTATCTCGAAGTCTCGATACTTGACTCCGACTGCAATTCATTGCAGCTTGAGACTGCCGTCCTCTTAAAGTTCCCGGGAGGCGCGTCGAGAAACTTCTGAGCCAATCAGACGTAGCTTATTTCCTATTGGATGGATCGTTAAAATTCTCGAATTATCTATTTTGTAGTCAAAGTTTCCAGCATTATGTATTTTGTAGTCAAAGTCTCCAAATTCATCTCCAAGTAACCAAATGGTCTCCAAGTTTGTCGCCAAACTTTGGGATTACTGGCTCGGGCCCAAACAACATCCAATACAGATGATTATAAATCGGTCTTTCCGGTGATCGACTTACCATGACTTACCGTGCTGGGAAGCAGGGTGAAAGGTTTATAACAGTATTTTTTCACACACAAGAAGAAGATTTACACAATATTCTCCTTATGTTCAGTCCCAAGAGGCGGAATAATTTTAAGTTCGAGGATGAGAAGTGAGCTAATAAATAAGAGAATCTTCTTTTCCTGAGGAGGCATGCATTCTTGGTGGGATATCGCCAGGTCCAGCATTTTTCACTTGGGTAGAAGTGGTACAGAGACTAGTGATGCTTATTTTCTATCACTTCCTTATATTTTGTCTCCATTTCCTAGGCAGGAAGCACCTTGAGTTCATGGATTACAAGTTGTCAGATAAGTAAGTAAGAGTGTTCTCTTTTCCTCAGTAAATAAGCAATATTGAGTAACTATCACCAATGTCGATAATTTTTCATACGTGTAGAAGAGGTATATAGGCCAAGAATGCATATTTTTTAATTTACCATGGTAAAAGGGAAGATTCCTCTAGGCTACTGTTTTTCACAAACATAGAACGAAAAATTGCTGTTGTAGGGTAAATTTTTTTATAAACAGTCTTCAGTACTAGCATGATTGAAATTTAGATAATTATATTCAATCAGACAAGCCCTAATGAAAAAAAAACTTTTCGATGAAAATCGATTTATTTCTCTAAATTCAATATCATTTTACAGTTTATTTCCATTGATTTTAAACCTCTCCAATTCAATATTTATATTTTACTCACTAAAATAATATTAATGTTAATATGATTTTTTGCTTCTTGATTTTTAAATACTTGAGAGCATATTTAAAATTAATAAAATTTTATAAGCATTGTTCATTATTTGCCTGAAATTATATACAAATTTGTTCATTAAATTCTGCCTACTTCTTGAGATGAACGTTGAAATTTAAAGATAAAAACGGTTTTATAAAAAAAAAATTGTTTTGCTCAGACAAAAGATTAAAATCCAAACACAATTGCTTAAAAATAAATAATGCTTTTTATAGTTGTGATAAAGTATATTCTCAAGTGCTTTAGAGTGAAGAAAATCAAATCACCTCTAAACCTCTTTCGTCCAAAAAAAAATATTAAAAAAAGGAAACATTATTGTATTTTTAGCGAAGCGAATTTTCTGTGAGGGAAAAACATAGAGTAAGTTTAGTTTTGTCCCCTAGAAATGCACAAAAATTGCATTATAAACGCAAGATAATATATAGAGCAAACAATATATTGCATCTGATATATAAGACACGTCATGTGGCATTATTTTTTTTAGCTTCAAGAAGGCGCCGTTCTTTCTTATGCAAAATGTTTAGAAGAAGGATATAATAGAGAGTTCTTTTATGTGAATATAAAATTCTGTAAGTAGGCTTTTGAAGTATACATTTGAAAAATTTAACATCTGACTTATGCATCAAAATATATTTTCCATAGGAAAATTCTGAATTTTCGAATTTCTGAATATTGAAAGATTAAAAAAAAAGCTAATCCATAACAAATAATTTTCTTTTAAGGAAACTTGATTTACTCTTTAATTAATATGTGTATTTCTCACTGTCTTTTTCTTCAAATAAAGAATTTCTAAAATAAAGAATTAAAAATAAATTAATTTATCTAACGCTGAACATAAATTATCATACAATAATCAATTTTTTTTGTATATGTTTTCGAAGTTATTAAAAAGCTTTTGCTTATTTAAATTACTAGATTCATTAGTTTAAATTCATAAACGGTTTTAGTTTATTTCATAAAAATGAAGCACAAGTCCAAATAAAACGTTTCTCTATGTTCTTCGGGCATAGAAACTCGAGCATTCTTGTCCTAAACTTCTTGAATAATGTTTTCCTGTTGAATCTCCGCATGTGAGATGAACAAGAATCGAATAAGTAAACCATGAATACTGACAGACGATTGCAAAAAAGGACTGAAAAGCATTTCTGCTTATCTTTAAAATTTTTATTATTTGTAAAATTCTTATTCGTATCGAAAAGAATCACTAAGACTTTATGTTCTTAAAAATCGAAAATTTGTGAAATAGGTGAATAAATTTTAGAAACGACATATTTAGTCCTATTAAAATAATACTTTTATATTGTACTGGTTTATCGAAAAAGTGTTTTTTTTCAGTCTGATTATTATGTTCTTTCTTCTTCCATTCCTGTTTTTGGAATAGAAGAATGTAGTTCTTTGATGATTTTTAAATATTCACTCTCTCTGCTGGCCATCACAGCTCAATTTTTGCTCATGAAGAAGTCGTGTGATTTAAAAATCTTGAATCGACGCCAAGGTATAAATTTAGAAAAAAAATATTACTGCAAATTTAAAAGCTCTTTAAGTAATTGTTTTTCCCTAAGAGGTATCTTGATAAATCACTTTTCTAATGAGACTTGAAGGGATATATAGGTATTAATTTGTAGACGCTAGTGAGATATTTAGGATTTTCAATAATAGCTGCAGGCAACTGTAATATAAAGAAAGTAAAGAAAATAAATATAAAGATTAATATTGTCTTTTAAAAAATTGTATAAATTGTTTCGAACAAAATAATAAATATATGTGAAACTAATAAATAAGAGAGAACATGCTTTTAAATAAGTCATTATATTTTTATAAGAATTTAAAAATTTTATTTATATTAATTATTAAAATATTTAAACATAAAGAATTGTGTGCATGCGTGCGTTTATTAAATGTAAAGAATTTTGTGCCTGCGTGCCTGCGTGTTTATTAGGTTTTAGTTCCGTGTATTGGATCGGAGAGATTTTAAATGCCCAAATATTAATATTAATTATATAAAAATGCATTTTTCTTTCTAAATAACGTAATAAAAAGTGAAACACATTATGGTTTAGTGTAGACTTACCAAATGCGTTTGAAATCGATTAAATCTTTGAATTTCACATTATATATATATATATATATATTATAATCTCAAAATATTATTTTTCGGTTTTTCTAAAAATATCATAATAGAGTTGGAAAATATAAAATAAATGGATAAATGAACCGTCTTCTGACTCTTCAGATTAAATTAAAAATGAGTGTGTTTTCTTTACTCTTTTGGTAAGTTTGAACGTTAAATTGTTATTGAGAGCAATGAATAAGCAATAATAATTATTTTAAATACCATTCAATAAGAGCTTCTGCATTAGTGCTTCGAATAAGTATGGCAT
>JAPMOR010115690.1:0-17756 GCA_026543865.1 Argiope aurantia | reverse complement strand
TCATGTCTAATATTTCTTTTCCGTTAAACACATTTACCACTTTTTTTTGGCTTAACAATGAGGTGGTTTTTGTTATATTTGAAAATTTATTCTTTAGAAGTATTTATAATAATTTCACCAATTCAGTTTTTATTTTAGTTCTTTTACAATTCCTTATTCTTCAGTGCATTTTTGTAACTATAAGAATATAAATCGATTTCTCATTAATAATTTATATTCTTTTTTCAAAAAATTCTTAATAATTTATTTAAAGAGGAGAGAGATTGTGAATTCAAAGTATTACTAAAACATAAAATTTACATTTTGATATTATTTTATCTTCTGTCTGTTTTTCACATGTCCGAGGTCATTGTGGCATTTTAGGGAATGAAAGAGCTAATTGGCTTGCAAAGCAAAATATCATTGATCCTGGGAGTATCCCCAAATCTCACATTCATAATGAGAATCGCAAAAAGACCACTTTCTTATTGAACGAGCTGTACCAGAATTCATCAACTGCCCACAATTTCTCAAAGGTTAAAAAACAAGCATTTCCTCAGTGATTTTCACTTAACAAAATTTCTCCCTGGCCACTGTAATTTCAATTACTATCTCAAAAAATTTGGATTATCAGACCTGACCTGTGCAGCGTGGATGGAGTTCAAAATGCCGAGCACTTGCTTTTTGACTGCTCCAAACTTATTGAAGAGAGCAGGGATTTTATTGTGGATCTCGATGCCTGTAATATTAAGTTTCCACTTCCGCTTCATGTTTTGGTCTAGCACAAAT
Organism: Argiope aurantia; assembly: GCA_026543865.1. NCBI lineage: Eukaryota > Metazoa > Arthropoda > Arachnida > Araneae > Araneidae > Argiope > Argiope aurantia. The sequence goes on along the minus strand of JAPMOR010115690.1, from coordinate 16,988 downwards.
TTATTCATTACTTTTTTCATTACTTTACTTTTCCTCATTCTGTAAATTTATTGCCTTTGCTGCTTCAGTTTTTAATTAGTCTTGTTTTTTTCTTTGTTTCTTTCCTGTTTTTTTTAAAATCTTTATCTGCTTTTATCTATGTATGTAGTTGTTTCTACTTACTTCTGTGAGCCGTGCGCTGCACTTTGTGGTACACAAGGATTGCCTTATTACCATAAAAAATGTGCATAATATATGCAAATGAAAATTCGTTAAAAAATTCATTGCTAAATATAATGAAGAGTTAATGGGTTTAAAGAAGTAATAATTTTTTAATATAATAGATCTTTTTCAGATTTAAATATCGTTGAACTGCTCTTTACGTCTTAGGTTTTGAGAAATATATGTAGTTCACTATAAGAATCCCTGTTATACATTTAAATAAATTTGTACATACACTTTAGTTGTGACTTCTTCAAGGGAATTAGAAATTTATTTTAATCTAAAATTTATAATGAAAATTCCATATATATCCATACAAATACTTTCCTAAAATTAATCTTCAAATGAAATTACAGAAAAAAGTATACAATTATCTACAGAAAACGTTTTGAAGCGAGATTAATAAATATTTAAATCAGAAAAAAAAATGTAAGAAAACAAGCTGCCTTTTGAAATTTTCTAATATTAAAATCATTTTCTCATATTTTAACATATTTCTTATATCATTAAATATATTCATAATTCTTATATATGAATATATTTAGTTTCAAAGAATGACTTAAAAATCAGACTTTATGATAGACATCATACTTTGCTTAAAGAGCACCTCCCATAAAGAATGTTTCACAAAACGAGGGAAAAATATTTAAAAATTCCCCGCGGCAAGCTAGAACTCAAAAGTAAAATCCTTCACATCTAAGCTACTATCTAACAACATAAACTGTTGATGTTAGAAACAGTCAAATTTCGGGCTTCAGTATCAGCTTTCAGACCCTAACTATCGAAAAACTTTAAATGCAAAAGTTGTTCATCTTAATGAGGTCCTAATTTGGTTATATGGATCTAGATTTCTATCTTCAACATTCAGGAAGTTATAGCGAAATGAATATTTCACCCATCACTACCACAATATCCACCTCGTTTGAGCTAGATGGGTCATTTACGAACTCGTCTGAGATTTTTACATTTCTAACAACATATTCCAAGCCAGTTAAAATCCAAACAAAAGTACTTTAGCTATCCTGGTGATAACATGGGGGAAGCGTTATACACACACTCATATTTATATAACTTTTGAACGAAGGGTGGTTTTGTGTTCTAGAGGCCGTGATCGGTTAAAGAAATGAAGAAATGTTTTGTCATCAGAACCATGCAACAGGTAGTATTTCTATAGGAAGCTACCTCATAAACTCTTGGAGAGCGATGTTTCACAGAGTGAGTGACTAGGAGAAATCGTGATGCTACGTTCATAATTGGCCTGTGTCTGAACATGGATAGTACGTGCTCGAATATAATCCTTATTTCTGAATGGGAAAAAAACTTTGACCGGATACGGTTGTCGAAGGCGACTTCAAGGGCTTTAACCAGTAAGTATCTGTGAAGTTTTAATCGATGATACTGTGTTTCTAAGTAAGATTATGAGACTGGAGGTAAATAACAACTGTCAATGAGCTAGTAGAAGGACATAGATAAAATTATATCAAGAAGATAATATAGCTGCAATCTGTGATGCAGCAAACATTTATGGGCAAGATATATTCAGCAGAAGAAGAAATGATACCCACAGCAATACAACAGTTAAGTTAAATAAAATAAGCTGAAAAATGCATCCTAAGCAAATAACCCCTGATAGTTAAAGTTTTATTTAACCAATAACTAGTTACTTTACCATTTATTTAAGTTTTGCTTAACTATTTTAATATAATTTGATTAAATAACAAATATATTTATTCAAACGCGTTTTAATTTTGAAAATCGAATTTGCGTTTGATACTTTTTAAAAATTCATAATACCTGAAAATATTATTTATATTATTTTATCAGAACATTTTATGCAAATGTGAACTTAACTATTGTAAAGCTAAATTTTTGTCATCAAAAACAGTTTCTTATTTAATTAGTTCAAATGAAAAAGAAAAAAAATCATTTTATCACGTAATGCAATGCAAATAAACGTAAATCAGGCGAATTTTAAAAATTTGTATTCAAAGCCTTGCAGAAAATGTATACAAATTATTTCAGACCCGTTCTTATATCTTCCTATTCTTTTCGATTTGTTGCAAACCAGATATTCATCTTATAATCTCAAATATTAGAAAAAAAAACTCGTTTTATAACTTCACTCATTTTTTTTCACACTTACTTCAACTGAATTAAATTTAATAATGAATATTTTATTTTATCTAGTGTAGTGCGCTTTGAGAGCCGAAAGATGTTTGAAATTTTCCCTTTTTCTAATTAATGATTTTCTAGAAGCTTCTATTTCATTTTTCAGTTGCACTGAGTGCTTTTCTTTTTAATCACATTAATTTTTGAGCTCGACATTAATTTATATTAATTAAAAAATTAATGTTCTATTCAAGATTTCATACTATATTTCATAATTTATTTAGTTTTTTTCGACGGTAACTTCCAAAATTCATTCCTTTATACGTTCTCTAGATTCGTAATTATCTTCAAAAGAATTTTTAATTATCAACCATTTTCAAAAGCTGGGAGAGATAGTAGAAAATTGATGATTTGTCATGTTTCTTCGTTGAAAAAGGGACTAATGTTCAATTTTTATAGCTAAAATCGTCATTTGTTGGTATTCAAACATATACAATTCAATTCCTTTATCGTTTGTTATAATTGTTTGAAAACGAAAATTTATCGAAATTGTTCGTCAACTAATTACATCACAATTTGTTTCATGCTGTGTTAGTTCAAGATAAGAAAACTAAATAAATAGCAATCATTATCTGTTGACAACATGATTCATGCATTTTACTAGATTGTTTTGAATAAGTTTTAGTTGTTTTATTGTTATAAGTTAAATGCGTTTTATTGCTTTGAATAATTAATCATCATAATCACTGTAAGATAAGTTAATTATCTTTAATAATATTTTGACCGAAATGAATTATGAAATGATTTATTGTTAGGGAAAATAATAATTTAAATTTAGGAGGTGTATATTGAAACTGTTTCCGTCAAACAATTATTTGATTACATTGCTTATAATATATTATTCAAAATATAGGGTTAATGTTGATATTTTAAATGCTATTATGGATTTTTTTTCAAATATTGATTAATAATGTTATTTTCTGAACTAGTCCATTTCCATTCATAATATAAAATATGATTTTTAATGTATTATTAAAACAGTTTTGAGCATAACTCTGATTATGTCCTTTTTTTAATGACTTAGGATCAAAACAAAAGAAAATACACAGCATTTTTCAAAATGTAATATGAATGGCACGACAGTCAATTATTAAATAATGGAAGACTAACTTTTTCAGATAACAAAGGTGTGTGAATGAAACGGCCCTGAAAAGCATTCTGGATTAAAATAAAGAAACTAAAAAACAAAGTTAGTTTGCCTTTTTTTTTATTCCACTTATTGCTATTAAGTACAAAAATGCCTCGCTTAAGGAGCTATAATCCTATAACAAGTGATTCGGATTACGAGCAAAATTAAATGTAAAGAATAACGAGCGTTGTTTCGAAGAACGAGTGACGAGGAGATATTGCGATGTCATATTCAGAATTGGCCTGCTTCTCTGATATCAATCTATTTTCAGCATTGTTTCATACAGAATACTTAATTCTGTATTAAAGAAATTTTGGTCGAATTGGATTTTCGAAGCCGATTTCGAGAGTTTGTAAAGTTTTAACTGACGAAACTTTGCTTCTAGCCAAGATTATGAGGCTAGAAGTTGATAACAATGACTATCTATAAGCCACTGGAATAAATGCCGAAAAAGCTATGAAGCTGTTATCTAAATCGCAGCAAAAGGTTATGGATGAAATCTGTTCAGAAGAAAGAACAGCTTCAGCAGAGCAACGACCGAATGAAATAAAGGAAATACCGATAGTATGGGAAATTATTGCATTATACTTTCAGTAGGAGCACCCTAATAGGACAGTAATGCCATGTCTCAATTTCGCCAAATATTGAAGCTTGGCTAAAGAGAATGATCTTTAGACTACAAAAGAAACATACGTTAAAAATAATAAGTGACATGATTATAAATTTATTTGAGCATTTTTCCATCGGAATGAAATGTAATGTTTTATTTTATATTAATACTTGTAGTAGTTGCATTACACTTATCTTCTCTTTTGGATACTAGATGGCGATACCTGATTAGGCCATCTCACATGTCATCCCATAATGCATTGCGATTGTAATTAGAAGGAGGTGTGACGCTGAACTGGGAAGCGCGCGCGTGAATGTCTTGTCTTTGCGTTGGTAATTGTTTAGTGTGTGAATGTGATTATTAAAGAAATGTTTACAACAACATTCGTCCTATTGCTTCCTGCGCAGATCATAATAATCTACATACCACCACATTCTTAGATTTTAAGGTATACATTGGGAAGTATTTCATTTCTTAACTAAATGAGCCATTTTATCTCCATGAATAACGGAAAAGCCGAAAAGGCACGTTCAACGAAGCTACGGCGACCACTCGAGTACCCTTAATATTATTGCCAATTTTATCTTTTGTTATGTATAATTGATTGAATACTCGTAGCAAGTGCTTTGTACGTTTGAGATATCCGCCTAGATGGGTTGGGGAAACGGGGCGATTTTCTAAGAATATTAAAGGATGTCTAAACTTTTAATTAATAGTTATCAGCCAAGTGGTGACCTCTATTGTATAACAATCACTTAAGAACCCGGATTGTCATTGCAGTTTCGATGTGGGTGGAGGATTCTCCTTATCTTTGAAAAAAGACTTGAGAGATTCATCATTTTGAGGTACTTGAACTGAAAAGATTATAGGAATGAGAGGTCAGTAGAATATATAACTATCATCATCACCAAAATAACAGCATACTATGTTTGAGGAATTGCGATTTTCCTTTTTACTTTATTCTTTGCATTTGAATTTTATTTTTGATTTATAAAGATACAATAATATCTGAATTTTCAGCGTTCTACAAGTTGCAGTTTGATATAAGATGATTCCTACTGTTTTAAATCCTTGAATTTGGAAAGTGCATTAAAGGAAACATTAAAAAGCTTCATAAAACCACAGTTTATATAGAAGCATTTATTACTTACTGCAAATCAAATTTTCATAAATTATTTATGTTTAATATGTGGTTGGAATTTACATTCTGGTGCTGTGTCAGTATCAGCACCAAAGAACTTCGGCTAAATAATTAAAATATTCTCCTTTCAACTTGGAATTTAAGGTAATGGTATCGGTTTTAATAATAAGTTCTATATGAAACAAGCATAGATGCATTTCTCATTTTTAAGCATGAACCTTTTTATATTGCTGACAATGCAAATAGTTTAGAAATTTTGAAAAATTTATTATTATAATCATAATTTATCTTTATTTTCCATAATATACTTTTGAAGAATATCAAACTATTTCAGAAATGGGTTGAAATTTGAAGAACTTATCCTGTTTTAAGTTCCAAATTTATTTTTCTCAAAAAAAAAGTGCTAAAATTTATATTTTCTTATTTTATTTTCAAAAAAGAGCAACTAGGATTAAAATAATGATGGAATTATTATTAGTAATTTTAAAGGCTTTGAAAATAAAACATCAGAAATTTTCAATAAAATCCATCATAAGATCTTAGCGTTATTTCAGAAAGATACAATGGCCATTAAATAATTTTACTTACTTCACAATGGCCTAGGGAACAAAGAATTATTAATATTTCATTGAAATTATTTCAAACTTCCAGAAAAGAAATCTGATGCACTCCATTTACTCAATAAATTTCCATTAATAAGAATATACCACGTTTCTTGTCGATGAAAATATCATAAAAATTCAATATCGATTTTCTTTCCTTTACAGACCATAATTGACAAAGGATTTTAAATAAGTATTCCGACTTCTTTTTTAAAAATTTTTTACCTCTTGATGAGAAAAAATCTTTTGAACTATTCACTAAAAATGCTTGTAGAGAAATGCTCACAACTCGGTCGATAAATATATGTTTTTAAATCTATATGCTGTAATGGAGCATTTTATCTTAAAATTATATATGTGAAAGGGAACTTTGAATGAAAACCAATATATCTGGTATTAGCTTGACCTGATTCAAAATTTATAAATGTTAACTCAAGTGCTAAAAGCAACTGCTCTTCGAAATATTAATTGAAAGACATTTTCAATATGTTTATTCATATGGTTTTAAATATATGGGAAAGAAATTAAATTTATTGATTTGTATTTTAACAAAAATTAACTGAGTACCTATTAAAAAAAAAGAGAAATATGAAATGGAAATTATGAATAACTTGCACAAAGCAGCAATCAATGCAATTCAAATACAAAAAATTCCTCTTGGCAAGCTGAATGAAAAGGTAGATCACTTTCCTCTTTTCTTTTCTTTTTATTCAATTTTTTTAATAATTAGACAAAAACCAATAAGAACGGTGTTGCCAAAATATAACGCGGTATTCTCGTATAACACCTATTAATCCCCCCCTCCTCTCATTAAATTGTGGATCTTCAAAAACGTCATAGAAAATAGTTTCAAATTACAGATCTGGTGATATTTATAAAATACATAATCACTAGCGTGAATTTAGAATTATTACTAAATCTATTTTGATAATATGTATTTTGCCTTCTTTTTTGCAGACCTATTTACACCAAAATTTATCACAAAACTACAATTGCTTTGAAACAACATTTTTACTCAAATATCAGTTAAGACAGGCTTCTTCTAAATAGATATTGCTCAAAATAAGATAGAAATCTACACATTTGGTGAAAATATCTAAACGAAATTTCCTTTGCCTACCTCAAAGAATCTCGATATCTTGTTACCTTTTTCAAAGACTTACCGACTAACACACAGCCATAATACCAAAAATATTGTTACGAATCCGTAATGCTGCTTCCCAGCATAGTTGGTTTCATCATTGGAAAGAATGTTTTACAGTCATCTGTATGGGACAGAGTCTGGACGTCGTGTCGGGGGTCCCAGAGCTTGGCGACAAACTTGGCGACCATTTGGCGACTCGGCGACCAATTTGGCGACTTTGGCGCCAAAATAGATAATACCCGAAACTTCGAGAATTTTCCCGATCCGTCCAGTAGGAACCGAGATACGCCTCGAACGTTCCTGATTGGTTGAGAGGCTTCTAGCCCCGCCTTCTGAGACCTATAAAAGGGGCTGCAACTGCCAGAGACGACGAAGTCAGTAATCCGAGCCAGAGTCGGAGAAGTAGAAGACGGAGGAGTCGGAAGCGACTGAGGCAGCTAGTGCTGAACTGAGCTGTGCGCTACTGTCTGCGGTAGATTCTGGTTGTATGCTACACGTCTCGGGTGAAGATAATCGTCTTCTGTGCTGTATATAGTTGTCGCTTTGTGCTGTCCTGTGTGTCTTCGTGTAAATAAACGTCGTTGTTTCTTTTTCCATTGCCGTCTGATTATTGAGCGTTCTCCACACCATATAACTTCCACTATCCAAACGAACCCCGGTAAAGAAAATTTCGTAACAATATGTTTATCGAATTCAGGGTTTCCGAAACGAATTCTTTGACGATTACTATACATTTTCTATACTTTGTTTATGATAAAATAAAAATGAAATATTTCATATAAAAGCGTCCATAGGTAATGTTTATATAGCTATCAAATAATTTAGTATTTTTTGAAAAATAAATATTATAAAAGTACAAATATTATAAAAAGTACAAAATATTAGAAAATACAATATAAATTATACAAATATATATTATACAGAGTACAAAGATTATAAAAATAATATACAAATATAGGCTTACTACAGTTTAACTTCGAAATCTTTAGCAAGTGTCAGAAGTTTGTATTAGTTGGCAAGAACTGAAAGTTTATCTCTGCATTTTAAACATTTTTGAAGAAATTAATTATGGTTTGCAAAAATTCTTTTTTCAGTTGAATACAAACTATAACATTTAGTAATAGGAAGTACGAATTTATCATTTCATGTTTCATTTATGTTGGAAGAAAAAATCGTCCGCTTTTTTTAATTGACATTGGAAGTAAGATCTTAAGTTGCGTATTTAAATACATATTGCAAACATGAATAAAAACATATTGCGCAGATATCTATTAATTAGAATGAAAGGAAATTTATCATCTTTTTGAGAATGTTTTTTTTTTTCGACGCTTATGTATTAACCGCATAACATTGGCAAACTTTCGGCTTAACAGCATGTAATAAGCAAACATAGTGAATAGACTACCATATCTTTGCCGATCGTTTTTTTATGGATTAATCCCTATTATTCGGTTGATAAAATTACCTTTGATAAAGTTTTACCATGACAACCATTTATGTAGGAAACTATCAAAAAGAAAGGATTTATTTTAGTCTCCAAATCAATCAATTAGTCATGTGAGCAGTGTGTAAGCTCCGATATGCACTTATCATGCATTTCAGTCTCTTCACATTTTTATTGCATTTCTGACATCCTCCTCAGAGTAGAAAAGCAAGCACTTTATATTAAAAATTAAAACAGAAAACTATGCAAATTACACACACAACATAAAAAAATAATTTCAGGAGGTGCTGCAACTCTGCAGCCCTTTTGGAAGATTCGCTACTGCTTTTGTTACGGCTATTATAAGAGATCAATTTACAGAAAAAATAATATTAATGTCGATGAATCGGTGATGATCATGATTTAAAACATTTCAGCAATGTTTGTTTTAGCTGCTTAAATAAAAGGTGTCCGAACATTTTTAAATGAATATATATAGTGCAAACCAAAATTTGTGAAAGATTAATTATGTTGCTGTCGAAAAGCTACAATAATATTACGTCTTTCCTCTAACTGAATAATAAACATCAAACGAATTTATGTTCTCTCTGCTTATAACGCAAGTTTCAATGGAGACAAATTTTCCTAAATATATTTGTTTGACCAAAGTGTTACTCTAGTTCATATTTTAAAAGATAACATTTGCGCGCGATACACATAAGAAAAAGTCACAAAGTTTCGTGGCCTAATGAGTGCCGCCTCTCGAGATTTCTGTTTTGTTTGTGTGTCAGAAACAACAACAAAAACCAAAATTTTGGCTTTATTCCAGTAAGCTGCATGCAAAATCTATTAGTTTGGAGCAGCAGCATTTTTGAAAAGAGCTTCAATAATGAAAAAAATTATTGGGTGTGTGGGACATCTCGTACATTTTCTCCTTAGCTTTATTTGACAAAATCATTATTAGAAGGAACCTTTGCGCTCCTTTCGTAATAGGGTCTAATTTCAAGAAAACAGCAATCAGATTTAATGATCCGATGTTCTTTTTTTAGTAGACATCTCATTATTTGAAGCGAGAAAATAATTCTGTAAAAAATATTTCCTTAAATTTTGGTCTCAAATTTTGCGGATGTCTTTTGAAAAGAATAGATCCTATAGAGTTGGTCTTTTCATTAATGATCTTTTCTAAAAATAAAGCGAGTCGCTTTACTTATAATAATTGCACAGAGAAATAAAAGTTATTTTGCAATAGGGGGGAGTCGTTAATAGCGCGGTAAAGTTACGCTTGGGTCAGGTTCAAAACAAAAAAGGAAAAGTTTTAAAAATATAATACTATCTTACGATGACGAAATGCTTTTAAACAATCGAAAGCAACCCTCTCCTCTAAACTTTCTCGCACACTCTCTAATAAAGGCATTTGTGTATTATTTATCGTGAGGCTATTACAAATCAGTAACCCGAACAGATATCAATGAAGGGAATATGTATTCTGGATGCCTTTTTCCCAATCAATTAAAACCAAAACTTGATACAGTAATACAACTATAATCACAGAGTCTGATACCAAATTATAAATATTTAATTCTTTGCATGCTTGAGTTATTGCATTGATATTCTTATGAAAATACTGACCGACAGATGGTCAACCTACTGCCGAATTTCATTCCATATTTGATATGTCTACTCTTTAAATGCTAAAGCTGTGCGTCAAATTTTATATATCTCGCTTTGTAGTTATGGTAATTTATATTCGAACGGCCAGCCAAACATACTTTCCCTGAATTGATTTTTTTTTCAAAATTTGACAAAAATCTAAAAATTAAGTGAAAATATCATATACCATATTTCAACCCTCTAACTTCAAGCGTTTTTAGGTTGTCATTTTCTGAGGTAGATATAATGCCAATGTTTTATGGTGGCCATGTGTCTCTTAATTCCGGATCTTCTGAATATATCTCATCTAGTATGGAATTTTAGCTAAATGGACAAAGAATTTTCTCAGGAGACTTTGTCTTCTTTCACTGTGGTTTGGTTTGGTTATATTAACGTCCCGTTTTGAAGCAACACTAGGGCTATTTTGGGACGGACCTCGTAATTTTGAACCACGGTCAGATGACGAGGACGACACCTGAGCTGACACCCCCCTCTCCACGCCACACCACACCAGCGGGAGGACGTTTGGTCATGATGGATTTAACGTGCAACTGACCCCCTTACACGACGGTTCTTCGGTGGAATCGGGTCACGAACTTGAAACCCTCCGGTTCCGAAGCCCAGACCTTACCACCAGGCCACCGCGGCCCTTCTGTCACTGTGGTGTCATTGATATTAATGCTAGTCATCTTTGGAAACTAGTTCGTTCGAACAGATAAAAGCGTTTTAGGATGTTAAGCGATTAAAATAAATTGTATTGTTTTAAAATTCATCTTGTTATTTAATTATTAAAAAATATTAATTTAATGGCATATAATCTGCTGATGAAATTAAAGAGTGTACGGATTATGAAATAAAAACGGAAGTAGAAATCCTATTTCGGAGTTAATGCCCAAATATACCGAACAATAACACAATACAATATACCGAATTACATTCGTTTGATTATTGTTATTTGGCAATAAGTAATAAGAGGGTTTTCTGAGCTATGTATATTAACGTTTTACTCATGGAGACTGTGCGGAAATTTGTTGCTATTCTTCAACCTAAATTTTATGTTTTAATATTCAAATGCAAGGAGCTATCTGTTTACTTCATTATATTAAATGACTTCGTTCCATCTCTTTTAGCATTTGGCTGGAAAAATGCACAATCCAAAATCATTTTATTGGCTGATTGTAAAGAAACTCAAGGTGCGAAAAAACTGTGAGGGGTTGTTTTTCAATAAACTGATATGTTCGTCTTTACAAATAAGGCTTACAAAAATAAATCTTGCGAGCTAAATTAATACTTTGATGAACATATTTTATAATTTCAAGGATATCTTTGTACACCTGTGTGGAATGCATTTTAATCGTAAAAGCTATGAGGTATTAAACTAAATAGAAATTGTTACTTTTTAAAATTTCCGTAAATTGTGTATTTTTGTCGTAAGTTTTCAGGGATTTGAAAAATATAATTCTTTAGTTATAATGAACAATATAATTTAAACAACATAAATGCTTCTGTGAAAATTATCATAGTAGCTTTCTCACACTATAATGTTAAAAAAAATACTAACAAAAATTTATTCAGAACTTATTAAGTTATTCAGAAATATAAATTTTAAAATTTTTTAACTATCCTATTGGATAGTCACATTATTTATTAATTATTTGCAAATTGCAGTAAAACAATTTTTTTTAAGCGGCATTCATTTCAAATTCAACGTACTCAAGTTCAAGGAATGAACCAACGCACCGCACTGAAATTTCAGAATACTTGACAATCTTCTTTCGAAATCTTTATTTTTTATTCAATCATTAGTTTCAAATTTGAAATTTCAACGAAAAAAATCCTCAGAAAATATTTCCTGTTAACAAAAAGTCTTAGTGATTTTTGGAAAATATGTTAAAATGTTTCTATGAAATACATTTGCTATAATTTTCAGTTAAAAAAATAATGCCTTGGAAAACAATCTTCCTTTTAACTTCTGACTTAAGATTATTTCCCAAATTTTATTTATTTATCGAGCATTTAAATTTCAAATTTTCACTTAAGACTATGTGGATATTATGAGCTGAACTGTCCATCGAATAGACATTTCTTCCACATAAAGTTCCTTAATTGATAAGTGACGTAAGGCTTTTACTTCCGACACCTAAAATCCTTTACACTGTCTTGCCCATGTCTACTTTCTTTCCGAAGTGTATGAAAAGGTGGTAATGGAATTTCCTCGGTAGGTCGGGGGGTAATGCGTCATTCGTTAAAGAAGAACTGACATTTAGAAGGGTCACTAATGACGGATGACGGCACTAAAAGTGGCTTCGCGGACCACACCCAGAAAATTTCTTACCTGTAGAACAGAGTAGATTTATTGGAATTTCTAGAAATTCTTTCATTTTTAGACACATAAGCAAAGTATTATCTTATAACTGAGCCGGTGTGATCACTCCCTAAAATTTCTTGTACACTCCTTAATAAATGTACTTGTGCATTATTTACAATATGCTATTGGTATACAATAAATACCGAAAAGACCATTAGGCATTTAGTTTCGGCGAGTAACCGTTGGGGTGCTGTTAAAAGACAAGTATCTGAACAGGTACGGTAGTATTCTAAGACGCCTCCGATTTCGCTGTTAAAACGGAAAAATGTCAAAAAACTGCAACTGTAGTCACAAACTCACTTACAAAAATACATATATTTAATGCATTCTATTTTTGAGTTATCTCGTTTACATGAATGAGAAAATACAAACCGACAAACGATCAACCCCTTGTAGCAACATCCCCCAGCATTCCTACCTTCTTTGGTTTGCAATACGATTCCAGAGATGCAGAAAATTTGATTAAGTGCATTTTACCTTGAGAATAAATTAATATAGATAAAACAATGTCTCTAAAAAGTCACGTCAAAGAAGAAAGAGTGACAAAGAAATTAAATATCAACCAGATAACAAAAGTTTCTTTTTTAGCTTGTAAAGCTATAAATTATGGCTCTAAAAAGACATCTTTTAAACAACTGTTGATATTTTGATAAGAGCATGATTTTCAGAAGATCGTAATTGAAACGGAAACATCAATTTGAGAATTAGTTTCTAAATATCTCAGTATTCAATAAAAAGAATGATCAAGTATGTTTGGATATGATCGTCGTTCATGCCGCCATTTCGTTTTTTCTTTTAAATATTAAACAATGAATACAAAACCTTTGCATGAAACTTACTGGTTATCTTTTCCTCAATAAATTATTAGAAGCTTTTAATAATTGAATAAATAAATAAGTATATAAGTATATTAATTTTTAGATCTGAATTTAATTTTTTATAACCATAGCACAAAAGTTCGTCAGGGTTGTATAGTGCACGAATCAATTATCTTATTTTCTATTCGCATGTATTTTTAAAAATGGAGATTAATTAAAAATATAAATATTTAATTTAACAAAAATATTTGCAATTCAAATATAAAAACTAGTGCAAACAAAAGAACAAATATTGTATGCATTTTTTTACGGTCTAAAAATACTAAATTTTGCCCATTTTTTGCTAAAAAGCTGCTGTTATATTTCCTATCGATTGCTGTTATTTTTCCTAATAAACTCTCTGGTCCTGCTGCTATTTTTCCTATCGATTTTCATAATGACAAAAGCTGTCTGGTCCTTTTAGGGTAACACTTTATTATCGCTAAGCAGAAATAGACGTCCCATAATTGTGAAATTAACCCGAGTTTCAAATCAATATTGGAGTCACGTTCTTTTTTTCACCTCCTGACAACTTTCAATCTATTATGTGAGCATTTTAGGGCAGAGGTAATGAGATTTCTTATTTGCAATGATGTAGCAGCTCCAAAATAAATGCTTTCGTTAATGTTTAGCAAAACATGTGCACTTTATGATGGTGTCATATAAGAGGAGAATAAGAGTGGATGTTTAAATACATAGAATTAAACATTGTTTAGACAAACATTTAATAATTAGAAGCTAATATGTTCCTATATACAACAAGAGTTTTTATTTTATTTTAATCGATTTAAAATGTCGGTAGACAGACTAAAACTGCAATTTATGAATTGTTATATTGCCACAGGGTGTCATGGTTTGGTTTGGTTTGGTTATATTAACGTCCCGTTTAAAGCAACACTTGGGCTATTTTGGGACGGACTTCGTAATTTTGAACCGCGGTCAGATGACGAGGACGACACCTGTGCTGGCACCCCCCTCTCCACACCACACCAGCGGGAGGACGTTTGGTCAGGACGGATTTAACGTGCAACTGACCCCCTTACACGACGGTTCTTCGGTGGAATCGGGTCTCGAACCCGAAACCCTCCGGTTCCGAAACCGAGACCGTACCACCAGGCCACCGCGGCCCTCCACAGGGTGTCATGTCTCCATTCCTGGAGTCTAGATTGCACTTGATCAGTTTGGAATGGGTGTACGGGGAAATGACCGAGGTGGATCTTTTAGTTTGCTTTCTTTCTATTCCTCAAAAGACTAACGGCAGATTTTGACAAATCTCTTCATTTCAAACTCCTCCGATTGCGAAAAACACATTTTTGGAATTATGTCTGTCTGGCTATCTTTTGTCTGCGCATACGATTATTCAAATATCTTTAATATTAAACAGTTGATGATTTGCAGACGATTGACAGATTTCCATTAAATTCGAACGAAATCCTTTCACAGGAAGTTTCTCTATCCAATTGTTCAAGTATAAATTAATCAAGATAACGAAATGAAAGAACCAGACGGATAGAATTTGGAACCAGGATTTAACATCCAAAGTTAAATGCCATCAAATATGGAAACAAATTTGTGAGAAGATTAATCGTCTGTTAGCTCGTATTTTCACATGCTCGTAAACAGAACTAAAAAAAAAAAGCCAAAGGCTTAAACACATGAAATTATGTATGTCTTTTTTGCTATATTTTGATTATAATTTGTCAAAAGAAAGACATATAAAATCCACATTTTTTATTTTGCTTATTGTGTATTAAATGCATCCATGATTAATGGTCAAAAGGTCATTAATGGCGCTATTAAGGTTTTTCGTAACTGCTATTTGCCAATGGCAAGCGATTAATAATGCAGATCTACATTTATTTGGGAGTTAACAGAAAATTTAAGGAAGTCTACTCTTGCAGATTTTTTAAATATTTATTAGTACAAAATTAAGTAGATCAATATTTAAAATTACTATAAATAAAATTTTAGTATGAAATGATCTTTACAAAATATGAATACTAAAAAAATCCCAGCAAAATTGTTGTTAAACTAAAAAAAAAAAATCACGTCATTTGTTTACCTTTGTACTTTCAGAGATGCGAGAGAGGGAACACAAGGCTAACATCCGATATAAAATTATATCCGAATCAACTAGTTACTGAAGTTAATATATGAGAAAAAAATGTAAAATGTATATACATGTACAAGTATAAAACTAAAAGGATTAAAAATGTTTTGAAAAAAAAAACACATCCCGTAAACATTGTAAAAATGAAAAATCCAACTTCGATGATGATTTTCAAAAAAGGAGAACTTAACATGCTTGAATATACATATTTTCTACACGCAAGCTACACTATTCAAAACAAGCTACAATGTCCAAAACTAAAATCAGCGGGACTGGTCTTCTCGAAACTTTCTTGTATATTCTCTAATAAATGCTTTTGTGTATTATTAATAACTTGCGGATGGTGAACAATAATAACGAAAGAGTCTATTAATATGCTATCGTTTTGAATGATAAATTGCTGGGACGTGATTAATACACAAGTGCAATAAAACCGAAAATATATTTTCGACATCTTTTTTCCGACCGATTGATTGAAATCAAAATTTGAAAATGAAGTTACAGTCTTAGATCACACACTAAATTTCTTTAATTAAATCGTTGTGGTTTTGAGTTATCGCTTTTGGTTGCTTTTGAAATTACAGATCGATTTTCAGTCAATCTTTTAATTAATTTTATTCAAAATTTAATGAGGATATATTTTAGATGATGCTAAAACTGTGAACCAAAATTTCATTTACCTTCGTAAGCTTTATCTTCCCAACTCATAAAAAGGTTAAAATAGACAAACAACCTACTAGTTAGCGGATTTCATTCCAAATTTGGTACGTATCCCCAATTTAATTGTTAAATCTGTGTGGTAAATTTTATCCATTTAGCTCTTTTTATTCGGACAGACATTATTTAAATAAATTTCATTCAAAATTTGATAAATGCATACAAATTTAGGATTAAGTCCATATAACATCTGTTTGGTTCAAAGAGTTTATGAGTTATCAAATCAGAAATATTATAAAAATGTTTTTTATTGCGCAGAGAAATCTGAACTCGAACATCTATGAGAGCCTCAGGTTCGAAATTTTATGTACAATTATAGTATTTTTTAAATGCTTCTAGAACGCAAATGTAAAACGAGACTCCACTTGAATATATTAAAAATATCGATATGTATTTAACGATAAACTTCAGTAGCAAAAAATAGCAGTAGGCAATGCACAATATTTGTGTGGATGCCAGATATTTGAAAAATCCTCTTCCAAATATATTTTATAAAATTCTAGGGTATTTTTTCCTGACGAAACGAAATGTGAATATAAAGAGCGTTATCTATAGAAGTTCTTTCAGTGTTTATGGTCTACTGATGATAGCATATTGATGTTTCGATATTCGAGCTGATGCTCATTGGAGTGTGTGAATTGCACAAGAAAATTCAATCTTCCTGCATGGGGATTTAAGAAAATATTTCTGAGTTCTTGACTGATTTTTGAAGTAGTAAAATAGAGTATGAGAATTGGAGGTCGCCTAATGGATAGGGTAAGACTTGAGTGAATGCATATACAGTTGCTGAAATCAGTCGACCGGAAATCTTCAAAATAACTCGGAAATGGCTATGTCCAGATACGGAAAAAAATTTGTAGTTAACTT
>JAPMOR010115673.1:634768-656198 GCA_026543865.1 Argiope aurantia | reverse complement strand
CTGCTTATTAATTGCATTTTTCTCTCTTTTGTTTTTGGCAACTATTGCAATGTTATGTTTACTTTTGATGTGTTTACATTACATTGCAACTATTGCAATGTTATGTAGTACTTTTGTATGTGATGTTTTATTCGAGTGGATATTCAGGAGAATGCATACACCACAAGAGAAAGCAAAGATTTTATGGTGGTTCATAGAAACGAAATCGATAGTGCAAGCACAGAGAAATTTCAGAAGAATTTACCAAAAAGATCCTCCAGCCAAAAACAGCATCTTGAGGTGGAAAAAGAATTTTCTAGAAATTGGAAGTATCGCAGATAAGAAACGTTCTGGACGTCCTTGCACAAGTGATTTTGATGTTGAGCGTGTCAGAGAGACATTTTTACACAATCCTAGAATATCTGTGAGATCAGCAGCAACAGAATTGGATGTGCCAATTTCGACGGTGTATAAGGTTATTAAGAAAAAATTAAGACTGCATGCATACAAAGTTCAAATTGTTCAAGTTTTGGAATCGAACGATAGGCCTAGGAGGATGGCCTTTGCAACAGATATGCTAAGGAGGATAGAAGATGCTGCTGATTTTCTGAAGCGAATAATGTTCTCCGATGAAGCATCCTTTCATGTTTCTGGCATTGTTAATCGCCATAATGTACGCATATAGTGATCTGAAAACCCCCATGAATATCGTGAGGCACAAAGGGATTCCCCAAAGGTTAATGTGTGGTGCGGACTAATGCACGATCGAGTCATTGGGCCTTTCATTTTTACAGAAAAAACGGTCTCATGAGTCGTATACTTAGACATGTTGGAAAACTTCGTATTTCCACAACTAGAAGAGCTTCAGCCACATGTCTTTTTGCAACAAGATGGTGCGCCACCTCATAGGGGTACCATCGTTCGTACTTCTTTGAATGACCATTTTCCAGGAAGATGGATTGGGCGAGGAGGTCCAATTCCTTGGCCACCCAGATCACCTGACATAACGCCGCTGGACTTTTTCCTTTGGGGGTTTGTAAAAGACAACCTTTTCAGGAGGAGAGTGTCGAACATTGATGATCTAAAAGCCAGAATTACAACCGCAATAGGCTCTGTGGATGCCGACATGCTTGCCGCTACTTGGCGTGAAATTGACTATCGACTTGATATTCTCCGTGCGACGAAGGGGACACACGTGGAAGTTCATTGACAAGGGTCATGAAACTTTTTGAGTCTATTTAACCATTTATGTTATTATTTTTAATCTATCTTTATTATTTTATGAGTTATTAAACATCAAAATGGGTCCGGGACTAAATAAACACCCTGTATATTTGTAATGCGTAAATAAAAATTATGAAAGTGTGATTTTGTTTTTTCCTTTAATGATTCCTACAAATTCAAATGAAATTATTTATTCATAAATTGCATAGATTTAAAAAAAGGTACCCATACCTTCTATATTTGATAATTTGAAATTGTAAACATAATTTATTCAATATATACTAATTTCAATTTCATGTTCTTTCCTCTGAGCAAACTAAAAACATCAAAGTCTCAATATATATAAAAGTAATTACATAAGAAAATAATATATAATAATTTTATTAGTAAGCTTTAAAATATTAACTTAGAGTAATAATTATTTTTCAAAAGAACTAACTGGAGGAACTATATTCATAAGATTCAACATTCAATAATATTTAAATAATATGTAAAAAAGAACATATGTAATTTTCAAAAACACTGCCATAGTCATTTGTCAAAATGTATCCTTCGGATAAAAAAAGGGGGGGGGGATATGGGAAAGGAAAGAATAAAGCGGCACCAAACGAATTAAAAAGCGATGTTAATTAATTATGCAAAAACAATAATTCCATTGAAAATACTAATTAAAATTTTAATATAAAAAATAAAATTATATAACTGAGAAAATTTGGAGAAAATAATTCAAAATAATATCTTTAAAAAAAATCAGAAGTTTTCAATAATTGATCGGCTAGCGTAATATTTACTAAACAATAGTTCCGTCAACGTTATCGGCAGACATCACGATATGCGCAGAACGGTTGAAAATTGAACAGAAGCGATTTGTTTGGTACCTGGCACGTGACCGTGAATTGACCCCATTCAGATACGAACCCTTTCTTTCATTGTTAAAAATTTGCAAAGATATTCGTAAAAAAATGTTATCAGTTTATTTTACTGACTGTCAAAATATCGCTAAAATTTGAGTCTATTTTTTATGAGACTCTTGAGATTTAATTGCACGGAGATCTAATTTTAGAAAAAAATATGTTTATATTTTATTCTAGGTTGTAGTATATAGATAGGAACATAGATTGCACCAGAATGGCGTGTCATTCTAAATGAACAAATGCATTTTTTTCTCGTGAAATTTGTATAAAAAGAATGTTGGGGAAAAAAAAGTTTTGCAAAAAAACTTTTACAGAAATCCAAAATAAAAAATTTTCGATGTTTTCACCAAAAATCGATTTTTCAGCCTAGTTCCCTATCTAAAATATTTGTTAAATAAGGATTGCAACAACGAGCAGAGAGAGGTGTTTTGAATCCGAGGAGAATAGTACTCATACTCAACAAAAATTTACTATAGTTCGGACACGAACGATATAGGATGCGGGAAAGATACAATGATGTTGTTTCTTAAGAAGGCTGGAGAAAATATTTTCTAAATTTATGTATAAACTTACTTTTTTATGTAAAATATGAAAAACATTCTTATGAAAAATTGACTGCTTAAACGTTAGATTCCCCTTGCATTTATTTTTCAATATATATTTAGACTTAAAAAACCAATGCATTTTATTAAAAAACAATTAGATTTTGAAAATGAATTCTCCTATCTTTATTTTTAGGCACGCATTCTTATGGTTAAATACTTTTTTAATCCGAAGTTATTGCAAACTAACATCCCACCCCAAAACGTGAGTTTTATGAAATCATTTGCATGTATTGATTTTTTCTTAAACCCCTTCGTATACAATGGCGAATCTGACTCGCTTATAGAATTGTTGAATTTTAAATCTGAAATCAAATGAAAACATTAAGTAATTTAAAATGCAAAAATCACTTGAAAATGCATTATTACCTCAAATGCCCTTTTATTATTCTAGGAATTAAAATAACAATAATTGTCCCAAATAAGATCTGCCATCTAATTAGGAAATTAAGTAAATTCGTATGTCAAGGAGTTAATGTGCTATTTATGAATATTCTAAAAATAACTATATTTTTATCAAGACATCTTTATTCAAAGTCTATTAAAAATTTAGAAGTATCTGAAATTATATAGTTTTTTGCCGCGAATAGTAACTGAAAGGAAAAAAAATGTATAAACGATACATTCCCCTATTACATAGTCATAATATTGAATAGAGAGTATGAAGATAGGCAATAATTTATTTATTTAACAAATTGAGTGCATACTTGGATAAATTCTTTTAGTGTTGCTAAAAAGCTATCATACCACAAATATTTATTCATTTTTGTCGTCAACTGCAGTTGGTAATATTTCTTTAGTGTAATAATTGTAGCCTGATAAATTAGATTGTAAAAGAATGCAGATATTTTACTGTTAAATAAGTTTAATTTATAATTATACAATTAACTTACTTCAATGATTTATAATGAATTCACATAATAAGCCAACAGCAAAATAACTCTTTTTATCATGCATTTTCACAAGAGTGTCAAAAGAAAAGAGCATTTTATTAAATTTAGTTTAACCATTAACTAGATTTTAGTCAGACTATTCCTATACTTATAAATTGTGATAAAATATTGCAAAATGAAAGAAATTATTACAAACTTGCATACCAATAATAATCCAATGTCTTTGCTTATTGTTGAAAATAATAAAACTGGGGATAATAAGGTCAAGGTAGTAAATACCTGAGAGGAAATTTTTCCACCTCCGATTTTAAACAAACTATCTGAACCTGTGCTATGACTTGTGTAAAAATGTTCTTACGTTTTTGCAACAAATAAATATGATTTTGGCAGAATAATAACCCCTAGAATAATTTCAACATCTGATTTATCACTAAGTGCTTATAAAACCTCTGCTACTGATGGTATTGAGATAGATAAGCAGACAAAAAATTTGTTGGCTGCAGATTTAATGAAAGAATTGACTAATAATTATTCTTCCCTGTAACTTCAGCATATAAATAAAGATGAAAATTTTTTAAAAAGTCATTTTTGTATTGATTATCATAAGATTAATATAATTTGTAAATCTGATGCAGAGCCCCTCCCTATAATAGATACTTTATTAGAAAAGTACTGGTAAACTTTTTCAACTTTGGACCTTGCATCCGGCTATTGGCACATGGCATTACAAATTAGCTTTTGCAACTACTGAGGGTTTATTTATTTTATTTGTTGTTTATTTATTTGAAGTTTTATTCAGTTTTGGTTTTAAAAATGCATCTGCAACTTTTAACAGAACTATTTATAGAGTTTCATATAAACATAAATTTCAAATCGCTATTTTGATGATATACCAGTTTTCTCTTCATTAGAGGAACACTATGATAATTTAAAACAGGTCTTCTAAACATGTGAAAAAGAATGTATATGTATTTGCTCAAGACAAAATTAATTTCTTGAGATATGAAGTCACAGAAAGCTGTCTTTCTCCTGATAACCACAATATTGAAAGAGCAAAAAAATTATAACCTCCAAAAATAATGTGAAACAATTTCAAATTGTTTTTTAAATGTTTATAATAAGTTTATTATTTTTTATACTAAAATTAGAGAGCCCTTAAATAATGTTCTTAAAGATATCCCATGGCAATGGACTGAAAAATGTAATAAAATAAGTTAATAACTAAAGCAGTACTACAGCTATATACTCCTAATTTACCTCTTCATGTTTTCTGAGATGCATCACAAGTAGTAACCATTGGAGCTGTTCTAAAACAGCCTGACTGTTACATCCTGTATCTTAACATTTAAGAATTTTAAACCCTTTTGAAAAAAAAATCATTGTATAACAGAGTTGGAATGTTTAACAATAATAGAGGCTCTTGATGAATTTTATTATTATTTTACATTCGAAAAAAATTCATAACTCATACTGATCATAACTCATACTGCTATGCTTCTTTGGCTTAAAAATTTAAGGGGAAGTTCTTCTTTGGCCTTTCCAACTTATCATGTCTGATTGTGAAGTTACATATTTAAAAGGAACAGCTATTGTTGAGGCTGATGTATTATCAAGGCATCTCACTGCTTGATATCTCCAGCATTTTGCACATTAGAATTGGATGAGTAAAATGCTTTCAAAAATTAGATAATTTGTAATGATGTACTAATACTTAAAAACAAAAATCTTTTTGAAATAGTTGTACTTTTTTCTTTTAGGAGAAAAGTTTTACAAAATGCTCATGGACAATTTGGTCATCCAAGCACTCAAATAATAATAAAATTTATTTACTTCCCAATATTATTGGCCTTATATTACTCGAGATATTGCACTCTTTGTCAAACATTGTGATGTTTGTCAATTAAATAAAAAGAAAAGGCAACAAAGATTTGGCTTTTTACAGGTTGTGCCGCCCACAGATCATTCTTTTGAATGTATTTTTATCAATATTGTTGGTGAATTTAATTATTATAACAATTAAAAAATTTCTTCATATTGTAATTGATCATTCAGTTAGATGTATCTAGACTTTTTCTTCCAAAAATGAAAATTCTGAAATTTATATTAATATATTAAAGCAAGTTTTCCAAATTCAAGTACCTTCCAAATTACTGACTGACAGAAGTGGTGCTTTTACTTCTTCTAAATTCAGATATTTCCTCAGAAATTACAGTGTCAAGAATCTGTTAACCACTTCATTTCACCCACAAACTAATGGGAATTGTGAAAGAGTAAATCAATCGATAATGACTAAATTAAAATGTAAGGTCAATCCTTTTTACTAAGAATAATTTTTAAAAATAGAGAATATTCTAAAATAAAATGTCTCGTGCATTTTATGCTAACTATTTGAGTATTAAAATAAAACAGATTTTGACATAGCACCTCAAAGCAGATAAACAGTAATTAAAAATGGATTTTTAAAAAAAGCAGCATCTCATCATAGAGGGCCTGATCTGGAAATGTATAAATAGATTATGCCTTTCCACATTATATATATGAAAAATTTTTATGCTTTTCCAATCTAGAGTTTACTGAGAGAGATTAAGTTGCGTTAGTGGCAAACATAAAATAGTCCTCATCACATTTCCAGAATGTAATTGTAGCACCTGAGCTATAGATAATTCTCGGTTTTCTCAGACTATTGTTGGGCATCAACATGCAATATTCTTCTAGCAAAGTCATCAATAGAGAAAAATAAATTTTTATATGTAAATGCTAAATTTTTATATATAATGCTGCTTATTGAGTTCAACTGAATAAATAAATGATTTTTTCCCCCTAATTCTAAAATGTATGAGACTCTGACAGTTTAGCATATTTAAAAGAGAGAGAGAGAGAGAGAGAGAGAGAGAGAGAGAGAGAGAGAGAGAGTCCTTACTTCTTTGAGCTCAGTATGATTACATATTAAATCTTGCAGGACAAAGAATTATTCTGTTAAACATATTTATTCATATTAAATGAAAATAATACCAAGAATATTAATATTTTTAATTTCATTGCACTAAAATTACACAATAAGCTATTAGTAATACTCTGCTGTAATGTTGAATTATAATCGAATGACTTCCTACTTTTTTTTTAACACACTAGCATAAGTGCTATGAATCCAAAAAACATTTCATCATTCTTTAGAGAATCATTATTTAATTTTGAATAAATTTTAATAGTATCTTTATGTGTATTACTTTAAAATCTGCTACAAATATTCTATTGAAAATTGAATTTAAAATAAAATAACGATTTTGTAAAAGTAAATAAAAAGTTTTGTAAAAGTAACGGTTTGTTGGTTTCTTGTTTTTACTGAGAAATTTGGTTTAAAACCAGCCTTTTTTTTTTTTTAATGCCACAGTAAAATGTTATTGTTGCTGAAGGAATTTTCACATAAAAGTTTTTTCTAAAAATCTGAAACATAGATAATTATCCATGAACACTGATAATCATTCTTTTATTAGCATTTTTGTAAGATGTCTGTCAACATAGTTTGATAGACATCTTACAAAACACAAGTTTAAAAAGCTGCACACGAGTTTTAAAAGTTTTCTTAATACTTTACAGAACCAACCCGGAAATTAAAAAAAATTTTATAGTAAATTTGGGTAAAATGTATATGCTATGTGGATTATATAAGAGTATCTTATAAGGGCAGCTTGCTTTTTAGACTCTTAATGAAAAAAATCAGTTATAAAGTATCATTTTTACTAATACCGCTAAAATGCATTTTTATTTGAAAACTATGTATTTGAAACATTGAGCAACAGAAGATAGATTTTGAAACTCCTGCAGGACGGCTGTAACGTACTTCAAGACACATTTAAAACTTTTAAACGTTTAAAACGCTTTGTAAATGTTTACTTGTTTCAGTTTTTATTTTATTTTGTTGTCTAATACAGCGAAAAACAGAAATTTTCGCGGACAGGAGAGGACGGCGAAAGGGCTAATTTTAAAACTATATAGTTTTGGAACCACATTTTACTGTGCCCTACTTATACACAACACCAATTTTTTAAAAAAAATTTCCATGAAACATAGCTAAGAAACTTACAATAGAAATCTGTAAAAAAAATGCCGCACTCATTTTAACGTATAAAAATGGTAAATTTAACATATTTTTATTTTTCTAATAAATATTTTGTAATTAATAGAATTTTATGATTTTTCAATATACTCTATAAACATTTCTCTTATTAAAACTTTCTCTGAAAAAAGAAAATACAGTTCCAATAAATAAAATATGTAGGCATTACACACTACACACTGTAATATAGTTGACTGACAGTCAAAAGTCAGTCAACTGACAGTCAAAAGTCAGTCAACAGTCAAAGATGAATTGACTGAGAGTCAATTCATCTTTCTTTATTTTTAGAAAGTTATCGACATTTTCTTGAAACATCATTATAGCAATTTATGTGTTATTATATTTTCGAGTCTACAAAGAATTGGTTAAAATGAATAATTTTAATGAGAACGTTATACTTTTTCCCGTTAAGAAGAAATTCACGATACACTAAAAATAAAAACTTAGTAATTTTAATAAACGAAACAGTTTTCCGTACCATATTTCCAACCATATTACTGATTATGTATAAAGATCATTGGGGCCAATATTTAGATTTTTCTGTTATACATTTAAAATAAATATTCACATTTGGATGAGTTTCTATGGATCATTTAAGAAGTATATAAAAAAAATCTACTAAAGGAGATTTATCAGTGGCAATTTATCTAAAATATCACTTTTATTTTTAAAAGGGATTAAAAATAAGTCACATTTGTTTTTAAAAACTAGGCAGTATTTGGCGGCTGCGAAATTCTCACCTTAACCGGGCACAGACAATTTAATTACGCGAATATCAAATCGTTTCAATAATGAAAAAGTATTAAATGCATGACAGTAATTATGGCGCTTATATCCATTTAAGGGATATCGTATATGAAATTTGTTTGCAACATTGAATGCCTGGGAAAACCTCTTTAAAAAAGAAAAGAAAAAAAAAAACCACTATTTTTCTATGGAAACTTAAGAGGGTAATGGGACAAATGCGTACGAACATTTGCGTATGGGTCATAAAAGGCCAATAAATCACACGTAGCTCTTTGAAAAAAAAGGGGGCAGGGAGTGATTAGTCTAGGTTTGCTAAAGCATATGTTGGCAAGACTATTTGGCGAGAAAATGTATTGGTATTTTAACTAAATTTTGATAAACACAAGGAAAAACTTTTGTCTCTATGTGTATATACTGGCTCTATACACACCAGGCAGTCTGCCTATCAAATTTGGCAAATATAAACTTTGGATGGTAAGAAAGTGATTTTTTGAACTTTTAATTAGAATTTTAATTAAACAAAAATTAAGAGAAATATTGACTTTTTTCCGTGATAACTTTCTAAAAATTTACAGTAAAAAATAGTTTTTACTTTCAAATCATATAAATTCTCTGCATTAATCATTCACAGTCAAAGTATGCTAAATATAGTTCTGAAATGAAAATCAACAAACTTTAAAAGAAAATCTGAAATAGAAATTCCATTCTAAAAAATTACACCTGAACTTAACTTTTACCATCACAAACGATTCCAATTGTTTTAAGATAAGTGGATTATTTAAATGTGCATTTCAGTGAATTAATAACACACAAGTCAATAAGAGAATTTAACAGATGATAAATTTCCTACTATTTGAAATTAAATCTGTTCAAAGCTTTTGATAAATCTGGTAATCAAATAAATAATTCATATACACATGAAATAAATAACTTAACAATCCTGATCTAGTTATAAATATATTTAACTTATATTTAAAATAATAGTATTCTCGTATATATGAAAACTTTTTCATACGTAAATATAAACGGAAGATCTTGACTATAAAACATACATGCTATTTGAGATCTGTATTCTTTTTACAGAATAAAAATACGCAAAGACTGATAAACCAATAAAATTAATGATTTTTTAAAAATTTTAATATAATTTACGTTACAGATAACATTATTTTTTGTATTAATATTTTTAAATGCACTGAATTGCATATTTCTTTCTCCCAAATAAAAAATGTGTGTTAAATTTAGTATCTCTACGTGCAATGGTCTATATTTTAAATAGACTGATAGTCGCATATATATACATTCGCTTTTATTTTTGGAAGAAAATCTTATTTCGTTAATTAAAACTTTTAGATTAAAGTCTGAATATTCCACACTTTAATTTTTGAATAATTTTAAATGAAAAATTTGAAGATATCTGTGAAATTTAAAGTATATGGTTCCGTGTTTAAAAGTCAATTTTTTCCATCCTCCCCTCCTCCTTTGTGTGTGTGTGTGTGTGTGTGCGTATGTTATCAGGTAGTTTGCTATTTAAGTTCCTAAATCAGTCCTTATTTTATTTTATGAATTAAAAATAAAACTCAGGATATTTTAATGGAGCATTAAGACTGGAAATGGAATAATAATACATAAGAAAGCATTTTTCACTATTTTTAAACCTATCCCGCATTTACTATTTATTTTATTTTTATAATATTGCAATATATTGAATATTATTTTAAAACATCTGTTCAAAGCTTTTGATAAATCTGGTAATCAAATAAATAATTCATATACACATGAAATAAATAACTTAACAAACCTGATCTAGTTATAAATATATTTAACTTATATTTAAAATAATAGTATTCTCGTATATATGAAAACTTTTTCATACGTAAATATAAACGAAAGATCTTGACTATAAAACATACATGCTATCTAAGATCTGTATTCTTTTTACAGAATAAAAATACGCAAAGACTGATAAACCAATAAAATTAATGTTTTTTTTTTTTTTTAATTTTAAGATAATTCACGTTACAGATAGCATTATTTTTTGTATTAATATTTTTAAATGCACTGAATTGCATATTTCTCTCTCCCAAATATACGTGTGTTAAATTTAGTATCTCTAAGTGCAATGGTCTTTATATATGAGACTATCATTCTATTGAAAATATACATTCACTTTTATTCTTGGAAGAAAATCTTATTTTGTTAATTAAAACTTTTAGATTAAAGTCTGAATATTCCACACTTTAATTTTTGAATAATTTTAAACAAGAAATTTAGAGATATCTGTGAAATTTAAAGTATATGCTTCCGTGTTAAAAGTCAATTTTTTCCATCCCCCCCCTCCTTTGTGTGTGTGTGTGTGTGTGTGTATGTATGTTATCAGGTAGTTTGTTATTTAAGTTCCTAAAACAGTCCTTATTTTATTTCATGAATTAAAAATAAAACTCAGGATATTTTAATGGAACATTACAACTGGAAATGGAATAATAATACGTAAGAAAGCATTTTTCACTATTTTTAAACTTATCCCGCATTTACTATTTATTTGTTTTTATAATATAGCTGTGTATTGAATATTATTTTAAAATATTATCTTTTGTGACATTGTTACAAATTCAGATAATCTTGAAATGCTGTATTCTCTTATTTTTCCATTGATGATTTAAATTTTGAAAGCAGAATGCATAAGAAGCTTATAAAGAATACATATGATAAATATTAATTGCAAAATGCATATGCAGGTAACATAATATTCTATAAATATCATGAGTCTGATTAAATGACAAATATTAACAAAGAGTGATAAGTTAAAAAAAGCAACAAATAAAAATACCCTCAGCTCTTGATAATTTTTAATAGTTGTAGAAAAGTATTTAGTTTTATACTTTAATTTAATGACAGAGGGCCCCGCAGTCAAATTTCTTCTAGTCATAATCAAGTATTGATTAAATTAATTTTTTAACTTTATTCTAGTAATATTCCAAATTACCATTTACAAGTTATTCGTTATGCTATTTTATAATTCTAAAAAATCTGGAGCTTTACAGTTTAAAAAAATATATTCTCTCCTTTTACAATATTGTTTAGAGTGTTATAGAAAGTTGTCTTTTGTTTTCGATATTTTGCTTAAAATTAATTTTACGTTTTGACAGCGCACTTTTTTTATTTGTACAATTTTGAAATGGACTTTTTAGAAAGGGACTTGCGACTTCAGTTTTCAAAATTTACTATTGAAATTGCTGAATAAAAATTAAATTAAAATGAATAAAAAAATTTGGAGAGAAAAGGGGGCTTTGAGATTTGCAATATCTCAGAACCCCTGGAAGGTTTAAATTGGCCATGAATTCTTCTGAAATTAGAAATAATTACATTGTTTAAAATATGGACAAAACGCATAGCTAATCAGTAAACATTTCAATAAAGGTGTAGATGTATATTGTTGAATAGTGTATTATCAGAACTTCATTCAACACTATTTTTAATGATTTATTGTACATATAAGAACGATCTTCAATAAAATTAAAGTTTCTGAAGAACTTATATTACATATATTAATGTAAAAATCATTTTTCTTCATTCTATTTTATTTTTTAATTAGATTTGAATTTTGGTTTAATAAAAGTGCAACTAGAAGAAAATTAAATGTGAATTCAGCTAATATCTCCTACAAATTTTCGCAGATACAAATGATCAATTAGCAAAATATTAATATACTTCTGATTTAGTAAGCTGTTTATTTTATGCATCGTATACTTACAATATTTCATATACAAAATGCAAAGTCATATAATGAACAAATAATTTATCTTTATCAGAGTACAGATTTTAAAAAAATGTAACAACATTTAAATTAAATCTACGATGATAAACAGAAAAGTTTAAATTTGTAATGGCGTTCTACTCTGGAAACTGATTTTTTTTTTTTTTTTTTTAACTGATATAGCATGGAAACTTTACATCCGTAGTTGGAAGCTATTCTTGCTACTTACGGCATTTCAAGAACTTCTTTTGCAACTTTTCCCTCATTACAAATCATTCCAACACCACTAACCTCATTTAATTGTACTTTAAATTTAATTTTTTAAGTGCCTATATTTAAATAACATATATTTTAATGTTCGAAATTATTGAATTAAATAAACGAAGCAAGAAGAAATAAGGCAAAAACTGAAACGCAAACTGTTTCGTTTAATGCAAAACGTTATATTTATGTAAAGTAATCCATTTATATCTAAAATTAGAAGAAATTATTATTATTTCGAAGTGGATACACTATTTATATGAGAAGAAATATCATTCCTCAATGATTTTTATCATACATTTTTGAATAAATACATTGAAAAACAATTCATCTTTCATAAAAAGCAAAGTGGAAATTATTCATATAGTATTAAAACGCATGAAATTGTATTAACGAACGTATCGTTAAGTATTCGAAATTGTGTCAAACATCATGCTAACTCTTGCCAAATATGGCACTTTTAGATAAAGTTTAAAATGTTGTAACCTCTTCTGGAACTGACCCTTAACACAACCGCATTGTAAACGAAACTATTGATTGACAGTTTTATAATTGGTACACAAAGTGTACTGTACGCAATTGTCATACAATCACTTAAGTGCGGAAGAAATCTTGTTTGTGTACAATGAGATAAGTAGCTTATTACTTCCAGTGATAGATGGGTTGGGAGAGCTTCAGTCTATTTCTTTCTGAAATGGGAGGCTCTCTGCAAGTGATCATGAAGAGCATTTGCGGCCCATAAATTATTCTCTACCCCTGTTGCATTGTAGATTTACTGGGATTCGGACATTTGGCAAGAAAACTTGGCGCGCATCTAGAGTGGTGACGTTTAGTTTTGAGGGTTTAGTTTTGCATAGCTGCATTTTCGGTCGGGCTAATTGGTGATAATGGAATAGTGATAATTTTTGTAAAAATTTTATTTGATCTTGAATTTATGAGATCTTGAAATACATTTATCTTATTCATATATCTTGCAATAAATGATAATTAATTCTATTATTAATAGAAAAGTAAGACTGTTTTTATCAGAAAAATAAATAGCGGAATTAAATGCATTTAAAAAGAAGTAAGAGAATTTAAGCTGTTTTATTTACTAATATTTAAACAATCTCATTTCTGGATGAATTTTCTTGAATTATCTATACTCGTAAAAGGGAAAAAATTTATGCGTATGTATACATATTACAATGGTTCACTTAGCAATATCTTTATTAAGAAACTAGCCGCCTTTGGTGACCAGCAGTTCGTCATATAAAATATCTCTAAAATTTTCAAATTTATTTTATGTAATTTTATCTCTTAATAGCTTTTTCTGCAAAATATTTAGCTATCAAAGTTTCAGATTTTGATAGTTATATAATTCAGTCATACTCTTATGTAGGCCTTAAACAGTTCTGTTCATTGCATTACTTACTAATTTCTGTCAGAGTTCATAAAATTTGCACATTATATTAGAGTGGAAATGTTAAACTGCAATTAATATAAAAACATTTTTTACTGAAACCAAGCACATCTTTTTTTGAATGTGAAAATTGAATGTGGAGTCGCTCAGCATTGAAGTTGTATATGCAATGCAGAAAATTTTTTGTAATTTATACAATATCTTAAAGAATTACTCAACAAAAATTTCGTCGTAAAATTCAATTTTTATTTTTACTTTCAAAATATTTAAATGATGCAAATGAAAATATTTTATTTGAATTCAGTCAATAAATGTTCTTATGAAGAAATTATGAAGTTCAAATTTTACATAGTCCTTTTGTCCTAAGCAGTCATATTCTGAGAAATACTCTTGACACTTCAACTCTTAACTCAAGTTCAATAAATATATTTTCTATCTTCTGCGATCAAATCTGTCAGTTTTTACATATCAACATTAGAACAATCAATATTTTCATAATCATAAGCCAATCACTGTTGAGAAATCCTGGTAAAAGATTGGCGTATCTTTTTGAAACGGACTATGAAGTCTTCTAAAATCGCCAATTTTTATATAAGAGTGATATTCAATTTTCATAAATTATTTAGTTTTAATAAATGATTTAGTTGATTGAAGTTCAAAGAGTTTTTATTTAACCCATAGCGCTCCGAAAAGTAATTAGATGCATAAATATTTGCCGAATAAGAGAACTTGTTCATTACTCCGAAAAATTAATATATATGAATTTTCCCATAAAATTAATCTACATATTTTTACCACTCTTAAGTATTTTTACCAGTCAAAATTTCATAAAATAATTAAATAAAATGCCAAAATGATGCACTGCCTTGAATGGTTCCTGAGAACCAGAGATCGAAGTACTAAGTGTTAAAATATTGATGTCTCAAAAAAATTTGTTAAATAAGATTCAAAGGTTAATGTAAAAGGGTAAACATGTAAAAGGATTACAAAGGGTAATGTAAAGGACCTATGTAAAAATTTAAAATTCTTAATTTATCGGAGCATTTATTGACTCAAGTAATATAAAATGTAATTGTTTGGTTCATTTAGACCATTTTGTTAGTAGATGCGTGCCCCTGATTAAAATTAACTGATGGACGCTGATTACAGTGATTATCCAATAGATATATTAAACCATGTTTGCCTTAAATTTAATTGTTTGATTTAATTAATATTATAGATATTGTAAAAGGTCATTGAAATCTTTTCCTCCATTTACTTTTTAGAAAATATATTTCAAATGTTTTCGCTTCACACATACACTTGCTGAAATTTACACTTTTATATATTTAATTTACAATAATAGTCGATTAATTTTTTTTAATTTGAACTTCTGTACTACTGTTTGCTGAAACCTCTTTAAGAAAAAGAAATAAAAAGTCTACTGAGAAAGTTTGAGTGCGAAAGAAATTTGGTTTATGCACAATGAGATAAGCAGCTCACTGCTTCCAGCAATAGTCATTATCATTCATGGTTCAGGACAGTTTCCGTTCCTTTACGGATATGGTAGTAAATCTGCCATCTGACCCACTATAGAACCACTCTCGCCCAGACACGCAGATCTGGAATTTTCCTCAAATTGTCGTAAAATGAACAGACATCAAAGAGCCCCCTCCCCCGCGGAAAACCACAAGTCAAGTCAGGAGAAAGAGGGTGAAATGCTTCAGGCTGAAGGCGTACACGTGGCTCTTTGAAAAATGAGAAACTTTCTGTCTGTGACCATACCGAGGACTTCAATAACACCTCTCTTTGAAAAGTATTGATCACTGGTATTTGTGACTTTTCGATATTGGTTACATAATAACAGTTTGTAAAATATTCGTAATCCCAATCTGTGAACTTTATAAACGAGCACTACAAAATATTCCTCGCGAAATATCATTCTTAAATCATGCTATAGCTTTCGTACAAAACGTAATTTTCTATTTAGGCTTTTACTGTCTATTTTGCGTAAATCAGTTGCATCACTGAGAGGAAGACTTTGCAAGAAACAAGCAGGCGTTAATGGCTTTAGACTTTCAGAACTATCTTCAATATACACGAGTGATCTGGTGTTTATTGTGGCTTCATAACGGCAGATAGGAATTTCCAACTCTTCATAATCAACACTCTTTCTGCCAAAAAATTCCTTAAAATTTCCCTTAGCATGGAGACCATCCTTTCCTCCAACCAAACACACCATCATGAGACATTTGGAGGGTTAAAATTTCATTTAATTGTATTAATAGTGGAAAAAGACCTGATTTTCTCCCAATCTAAAATCTTCAAAGCATTATTTGAATCAACGAAATTGGTGCCATTACCAGTGTAGATTATAATCATTCGACCTCTCTTGGCGAAAAATCTTTTTAAAACCCAGTAAAAGCTTCTGTCGAGAAAGAATTAAATAATTCAAAGTGAACAGTCCCATAAATGGCACAGATAAAAAGTACAATCCATATTTTTCTCCAGAAAGGAAGAACAATGGGTCTGCCAACTCAATCCCTATGGCATCAAAGGCTTCAGCAGCTTTTTAGGGAAAGAGGCTAAAAGTGGCTCTGCAGATTTAACTTTGAATATTTTACAAGCAATGCAACGAGAGTCTCTTGTTTTTCTATTTTACTGCTAGAAATAATCCACTTTTTTCCGCTGAAAGTGAAAATGAGAGTTCGAAGTTCGGGGTGTTGCAGTTCACAATGCAAGTATTGTATTACTTGGAGAATAATTTTATGATTACCTGGCAACAACACTAAGAACTTCAAATTTTCTTCATAACTTTAATAGCGTCAGTATAATCTTTGAAAGTACCTTATAATGGTACAAAATACACAAAAACATTGTAATGATATCTTCACAATATTGTCCGGCATTTAGAACATCGAAGAATTTCATGGAGATATCGTAGGATAATTTAGTTTAGTGTTTACGTATATTTCAATATTTTCATTTTGCGACTAGAAAAACTTTTCTTCTAAATCAACTTTAATAAACAATTTTGAAATGATTGAATATCTTCATACGTTAATTCGTAACTTTTTTCCTTTTGACAACACTTTTCAATTTAACTGAGTTACAAAGGAAACATTAGTATGTTTTGAGAAATAAATTGTCACTAAAGTGAGCTGACCTATGTTCCAAGCTATCGACTATTGATTTCTTCTTCTGGGATTCGACTTAATTTCATCAATAACTTGTTTCTCATTCTATTGTTAGAATTCTCACGAATTTTATCACCAATCTGGAACCTTCTCAATATTTGTTCTTCTATAAAATTTCTGCATTACAACTTTTTGAAAGAAAGTTTGCCGGATTTATATGACCTGGTGTGTAATAGTAGTCTTGAGATTTGGTATGTTTTCTTGTATCTGTGATAATGCTTCTTACAATTGTATTTCAAAAGCTATTTATTTTTATACAAATTAACGTGGTCTTTTGAAAACTTTTAAAGTCAATTTTCATCTCCAAATGTCGCCGATTGCAATTCGGCCAAAGCGATTTGTTTAATATCCGAATGCTTAACAATAAGCAGGAAGTTAAAGCAATCTATTTAAAAAAATAAACTATCGCTTTTAATATCTTTAGTATTATATTAACTCGAAATTAGAAAATAAGTCGTTTTGGGCACTCTAAAATATGTTCGTTTTCTTGTTTGGTGAAACTGCATATTGGAATTTATAGTATTCGTTCAGTTGAATCTACGATCTCATATATAGATGTGCCTTTCCATCGCATCGCACTATTGAACCATGATGCTTTCTAAAGTTTTCCATTTTATTAACGATTCCATAAACTACGTAAATCTACTGTTTATTCCAAGAACAACATCATAATAAACAGTTAATAATTAAAAAGACAACAATCACAGAATACAAAAATAGGTTAAAATGTAAAAATAGTTTAAAAATAAACTAAAAAGACTATATACAGTTATATAATTTTTTTCCGTATTCTAGTAGGTAAGTTTAGGATTATCTATACTTATATAATGCTCAATGTGTGTGTGTGTGTGTTAGGGCTCTACAGGCCAGGCCATTTGACCTACAGCTACCAAATTTGGTACATGTATACCTTAGAGGTCGGGAATGTGCACCTGGAGTCCTTTTTTTTGAATTTTTAATTATTAATTAAAAACTAACGTTCTCGCCAAAAAAAATCTTCCATTTTCCCCACCGCCAAATGAGAAAGGCTTCAGTTTTTTTTTTCTCAACATTAATGAGGCTAGGGTTAACATTTTTCGGCAGATTATTTCAAACGATTCTGTTTATTTTCTTAATGTTTTATGCATTTAAAATTAAACATTGTTAATTAATCCATCTTTCAGATTCATTCTGAAGTACTTTTGAATTAAAATAACACAGAATAAAGAAAATTAAAAATGTCTAATCTGCATAGCGTTACCCCAACTGGCGTAGAAAAATCTACGGATTTGCGTTACCGTAACTGGCGTTGAAAATTCACGCATACGCATTGTGTTCTGATTGTTGACAATATTATCAACGGATGATTCTTGATTTAAATTATTTTTAGGTTAGTTGCATGCTTTTGTAATTAAATTGTATTTATGTTAGTTATATATTTTTTGTATATGCTTATAGTTTTAAGTACATCGTTTTTAAGTAGTTTTTTTAAACCTGTTTTCGACCGATTATTTTAAACGATTCATTTTATTTTCTTAGTGTTTGATGCATTTAAAATTAAACATTGTTAATGAATCGATCTGTTCATGATGAATCTGAGAAAATTTTGTTGACAAATTCTTGAGATATTACATAAATTAAGAAAGATTTTCTTTAGTGCCCTTAAAGTTTAAACGCTCAGTGACTCTGTTATCAGTAATCATATTATAAAAAAATGCTTTGTTTCAGTAAAAAGTATTATTATATTAATTGCAGATTAATTCTTTCCACTTTAATTTAAAGCATAAATTCTACGGGAGCTAACAGAAAATTAGAGAGATACATATTACGTTATGACAGAAGGCCTTTATAATATTATGAGTGAATTATATGACTATCAAAATTTGAAGTTTTAAAATATTTTGATGAAGAATCTATTAAAGTAGGAATTGCGTAAAATATCTAATTATTAAAATTTAAACGAACATTAAGATTGGCGAACCTGCTGGTCGCCAAAGGCGGCTAGTTTATAATATAACGTATTAATATGAAGAATGATTATATGAATTAATATGAAGAAGGAAACCTTTGTAGTACAATATTGGAAATTATTTTGTATAATATTGAAACCCAATATTGGTCACTACAGCAAAGTCTTTTATTTTACATTGTATCAATATTGTTAATATTTCAAATCTTTCAATATTATACAATTTAGGGATTTACTTGTGATGAAATGTTTGTTTATATTTGTACCAACCTTCGGGATTCTCGGGACAATGTCTGTAAATAAGCTCGATTGTTCGAAGAATATTGAAAAAAAAACCTATTACAGCTGACAGCAGATTTTTAAGATTTCCAACATTAGTGGCATAATCATTTCGCATATAGAGCGCAAACATACAGAGCTCCTGTGGTTGTATGCACAAATTATTTATCGCAATTTGGTTTTTCAAAATTGCGATAAAATAATGTAGGAGAAAAATATTATGTACTGAATTCGGAAAACAATAATTTGTTCCTTCTGGATTATATCTAAGAGAAAAGAGAAGTAAATGTTCAATATCAAAATAATAATAAAAAAAAATACAGAATTACTCTAAGGCTGCACTTATTTTGAAATGTAGATTAATTGTATTAATTACCGAAAATATTGTACTAGGACTTTGAATTAATTTTGAAGGATTAATAACATATGATCTAACTATTTCTATATCGTAGCAGATATTCCCTTAACTATATTCATGTCAAAGCTCTGTCATTAGTGTTATTAGTGTTTATTATGTCATTAGTGTTTATTATGTTTAATTTTGTTGAAGTGTAAGCAACATATTTTTTCTAGCTACGAAGATGTGTAATTGCGAGTCAACAAAACACTATTTGAGGAAAGTTTTAGTTTCGTAGTTTAATTGATATACAGTAACTGAAAGTCATCAGTTACTGTTGGAAATTTACGATGAATATTCTTCACCGATAAAAAGGCACGAGTATTGTTTTCGACTTTTCAGCAGCTATAATTTCGATACAATTGAAGAAGAATGCCTGTTCAACCGAAAAAGATCAAGAATGAGGAATCGGAAGTATTATTAGACCAAGATTCATTCCAAAAGCAAGATGAACTAACTGAATCATTGGATTTTGACCTCACAATAGTTTCTAAACATTTAAATGCACTCGATGTGAGTGGAAAGAACGGAAACTACAATATGAAGCCAAGAGATGACGACAATTTTTCACATGTAATGTCAATTTTTTTGTGTGTGCATATATTACCTATGGCCATGAAAAATGGATTGCTACGGCGATCCTTAAGCGCAGAAAGTCGTGGAATTTGCTTGGTAATGCGTCAACATTGATGGCAGGGATAAATATTTATGGTTTGAAGCTACTAACTCTATTTTTGGTAGTACCAATTTACTTCTGTGTACTATGAGTAGCTTCAACTGAATGAAACCATTGATGAAAACTACTAAACATTATCGATGCGTTTGAGCTGTGGATTTAAGGAAAAATGGCCACATTCCTTTCAAGGGCACGATAAAGTAATTTTTCAACAAGACAACGTTCGAACAGATGTTGCTCGAGTAGTCAAAAATCCTTAGAAATGCCTAAAAGGAATGTTTTACCCCGACCGCCATATTCATCAGATATTGCGTCATATGATAACTAATTGTTCCGATCTTTGGAACATGGTTTGTCTAAGCAGAGCTACCACTCTTAAGAAATGAAAAATTGATGTTTGGTGGATATCACCAAATGTTTTCTTTTTAAATATTACTAAAATTACAAGAAAAAAAATCATTCTGGTTTTAAAAAGGAAGAAGGGGAGAAAGGGGCCTCCAAAACTTTCAAAGCTCCTACATGATCTTATCCGGCCTTGCCTCTGAAGTGTAATGATGACATTTTAATTTCCATTATACATTAATGCATGTAATTCTAATGAAGATATATGTGTTCCTTTCAGCATTTTTTTCAGTTTTTATACAAGCATTATTGTATGAACAATATAAAATGATGTTTTCAATTTAGGACTTTTCGAAAGCAGCTTTTTCACTCGAAACTTTGGCAGCTTTTACCTAGTCCAGCATAAAGGGAGAACTGTAACGGTGGATGAATCAGAATCTCGTGTCTTTCGAAAAAATATCCCGATTGAAATTTTAACAATATGAATTAACTTTTCAAGACCTTTTATGGCTGAAATAAAGATTCGGGACTTGTAATTT
This sequence comes from Argiope aurantia, assembly GCA_026543865.1. Classification (NCBI taxonomy): domain Eukaryota; kingdom Metazoa; phylum Arthropoda; class Arachnida; order Araneae; family Araneidae; genus Argiope; species Argiope aurantia. The sequence continues at coordinate 634,945 of JAPMOR010115673.1, read as the reverse complement.
TTGAGATTTTCATTAAAACCACAACCTGAAAACATTATTTTGCCTTTTCGACTTCAAATTAAACAATTTTCTGCGTAAAAGTTATGGACTTCTTCTCGACAACAATGCCTAAGCCATACATTAAACTTTCATTTATTCGAGATTTTTTTTTTTTTTTTTTTTTTTTTTTTTTTTTTT
>JAPMOR010115673.1:614141-632585 GCA_026543865.1 Argiope aurantia | reverse complement strand
ATATATATATATATATATATATCATAGAAACAGTTTATCTTTATTTTTGCAAAGATACCGTATTAAGGGTTGAGATGAAAACTTGAAGGAAAATATTAACATAAAGACCTATTTTCTAGGTTTACATACATTGAAACAGACCTTAGATATTTTTTCTTGTATATCATTGGTTATTTTAAATCGATTTGTCTAAAATTTTATTCTGGGAATTTCTTATTATTCAAAATTATTTGAAAGATGAAAAACTGAAGGTTGAAATTGGACATTTAGAAGATAATGAAGATATGAAAATGTAGATGGCCCCTTATATGAATTCAATTTGCATATTTTTAAAGAGGACATATTTCCAAGCGGAATGACAAATTTTCCTTGAATTTAGGTTTTATAGATAATGAGCAATATGAAGAGTGTTGCCGGATACTTTTTTGACTGACTATATACTTCATATACTGGAAGTAAGAATTATGAAATGACTTTAAAAATAGGTTTTTCTTTTCAAATACTGATAACAAAATTTCATAAATCCCAGAATCCTTTATCCATATAAATGAAATCGAAAATTCATAAATAGTTTGCGCAGTATAGAAGGCATATGAATAGATTTTGAACGAAATGTTAAATAAATTTTTCTTAAAAGTTTGTTAACAAATATTTTGAAGCATACAGAAATGTTTTAATGAATGTTTCGTAACAATTAATTAAGCATTTAATCTTTTATGCATTAAAATTTTTATAAAAAGAAAAGATTTTATCTTTAGAGTTGCCAGTTCTAATTATGTCAATCCTTAAAATATCACAGATATTTTAAATAATTTGATTTGTTTGTTTTCGAGTTACTACTTTCAATAACGGAATAAACTGTGTAACAGATTTTAAACATTATTAATAACCTTAAAGTTTTTCAAATATCATTTGACACAATCTGTAATTTTACGAGATTAAAAAATTATTTGGTGCAACTGATGTTCACATTTCAACTAAAAATAAAAATTGCAAAAATACTTTGCTTATAGTAAAATTTTAAAAATAAAAATATCCTTTGTGTTAAAAAATATTATAAAAAATGCCTTTTTGAACATGTGTAATGGCATTCCATCGAATGATGATATTAAAATTATTTTAATTTTCTCGTATACGTTTACATCACATTGAAATAATCCATGCCTTGAATAATGCAATCATTAACATATTATGTATAACACAGACGTGTTATACCTAACCTGTATTGATGCATAACATGTATCAAACGTATACTACTACTTCAGAATTTCAAGAATAATTGATTACTTATTGTATTTCACTAAACTACAGTTGCCAAATTTTTTTCTGTATCTGAATATCACTTATAAGAAGAGAGGGGGAAATTCTTCACAATCTGGTAAGAGAGAATTAAGGAATGAACTCATTAAAAAAAGTACAATAAAGAAAAATTTTAAATGTGCAGCTTTAATAAATGTTAGTTGCTGTATAACTTGATTCACTTCAAGGGAATTCCTACACTTAGCTAATATTATTTCTTCCTCTGTTGAATGACAGATTTATCCATATAGTTTGTAAATTAAAATAATAAAATTTTTATGCTTTTTTTCCATATAGTTTCTCATGAATATAAATTTTGATGAAAGTTATGTGACATTTTTTTTCTCTGACAATATTTTTTTGTTGGAATGTCTCAAGGTTTTTTGATGACATTATGTCGTTAGGTGATATCTTGTTGGTGTCATCCGAAAACTATCAGTCAAATACCGATAAGACCACATTGGTGTCAAGCGAATTTTTATTTTTTAATCATTTACAATTAATTATTATTTATATTATGATAATTATTTTAATTATTTATTTTACGAAAATGAAAATTATGATATCCCGAACACCACGAAAAACAGCCAGCGACAGAAGTCTTACCAACCGCAAACAAAAGAATTCCGTTCAGACGTGCGGACGGCATAATGTTAATGAATTTTCAAAAATGTCATCCTAACAGAATGCAACTAATTATATATTCCTGGTTTGTTATGTAAATTTTTTAAAAAGAATTTCTAAAAATTTTCTTACATTTAAAAATATAAAAAGAATGCGAAAATAAACTGATGGTAAACATAAAAAATTAAACTATCATTTTTTATTATTACTCAGTATTTAATTCTTTTGTTAAATGATATTGAATTCCAAAAATTTTATGAATATATACTAAAAATGTATTATTGATGATATTTCTTTAAATTAACAGAAAATAAAATGAATAATTATTTATGTTAACAGGAAAAATAATTTTTAATTTAAAAATCTGCATTTGTATACTTCAAAAGATATTCAGAAGTTGGCTATTTTCACAAATTCAGTAAAAAAGCATGACAATGTTTTGGGAGAGTTAGAAGTTATTACATTTCAGTGAACATGATGTATTGCAATGGAAGATAGGAAACGTAAATATGTAATCCCCTTGTCATAGGATTTTTTTTTGGGGGGGGGGACAATGTCTCGCTCTTCTCTGCATGTAATAAAGGAAAATCCTAGCCTCCCAATTGTTAAAGTAATTCTTTCCTTCTTTTCATTTTATAACAGCAAGAAATGTGCTAAAATTGTTGGCTAGTGACTCAGTGAGGAAATTAAAACAAATGGGACAGCACTGATCTGTAAATAAATTTGAAAACATGAAATATATACTCAGAATGATAATTTGAAATTTAAACAAAAGCTGATTTTAATTTCAGTGCCTTAGAGTACAATATTCTAATAAATCAAAATAAATAAAAAATACCCAACCACAAAAAAATGTCTCAATACCCCTAGACCGATCCTGATCACTTGTTGTCAACAGCTAATATAATATTTGTAACTGTATCCTTGATTATTTTATTGTTTGTTCATTATAAGTGCTTCAAATTTTGCTTATAAAGACTGAACAATTTATTATTTTATGTAGATTTCGAGGCAACAATTAACTAATTAATTTTTCTTTATTATTAAAAGGCATAAGAATGTTTTCATCTCAAACAACTTAGGGTACATCAACTAGTATTTGATAAACAACTATTAATTTTAATTTTCTATTACATCTCGCTTTACTTTCAGAAAATCTGATTAATTAATGAATGCAATAATTTTAAATAGCAGTACATATACACAAAAATTTTAATGAATGTATGCAAGCATTATTCCATAATTTAAAAAAAAATCCATAATTTTATAAAAAATATTAGTTAAAATTTTCTTTATACCTTTCTAACGATTTTAATGGAATACATCGGAAATTGTTTTTTTGTTATTGATGTTAATCCATCGAATCACGATTCAGATTTCAATAATAACCAGAAATATTACCATAAATTTTACATACAGTGTAGTTTTAGATATTAATACAACAGTGCAATTTTAAGTGAATCTTCAAAATGAAATAAATTTAGTTTGTTCTAATTCTTTAAAATAAAAATTTTCCAGACATTTGTTTTTAAGAAAAGGCGAATTTGTTAGCAACATATTTTGAGACAACAGCGTAACACACGCTTTGAGAAAGAAAACTATTATTTTAAAAAATAATAGTTTTTTTTTAAATAAATATAGAATTTTTTTTAATGCTGGCAAACAACAATAGAATGTTGAAGCACGTTATAGTTAGTCACAGAGGCGGCGGCAGAGATTTGCTGACGGGGATGCAAGACAAAGCCGACAGGGGGGAAAGCGCTACATCTCTCATTTGGCTTCAAAATAACTCATAATAATAAATATTACATTTAATTAAAGAAAATCAAGTATTATTTAGCTTCTTTTTTATTCATATGCTGATCCTTTCTTTCATTGTTAAAAATTTACAAAGGAATTTGTAAAAAAAAAAAAACAATTTTTTTAAATATACTATCAAAAAACTGTCAATATTTGAGTCTATTTCTTTATGAGACTGTTGAGATTTAATTTCTCTGAGATCTAAAATTAGAAAAAACATGTTATATTCCTATTCAAATTGCTGAATATAGATCGAAACACAGATTAGGCCAGAATGACGTGTCATGCTAAATGAAAAATACATGCTCTTATTTTATATCAAAAGCTACATAAAATAAATGTTCAAAGAAAGGTTTTATAAAATAAACTTTTTCAGAAATCTAAAATAATAAATAAAAAATATTCGATGTTTTCACCAAAAATCGATTTCTCAGCGTAGTTCCCCCTCCCTACAAAGATACAATGATGTCATTTCTTAAGAATATTGGAGAAAATATTTTGTAAATATGCATACAAACTTACTATTTTATGTAAGATATGAAAAATATTCTTATGAAAAATGGACCGCTTAAACATTAGATCCTCCACGTATTTATTTTTCAATGTAAATTTAGGCTTATAAAAAACCAGTGAATTTTATTAAGAAACAATTAGATCTTGGATTTCCCTATCTTCATTTTTAGGCATGCGCTCTTACGGTTAGGTACTTTTTTAATTCGAAGTTATTGCAAGCTAATATTCCTCCCAAAAAGTGAGTTTTATCCCCTCAATTTCATGCATTAGTTTTTCTTAACCCCTTCGTATACAATGACGAGTCCGATTCATTATGGAGTTACTAAATTTTTTATCTTTAAATTTGCAATTAAAGGAAAGTACTAAGCAATTTAAATGCAAAAATCACTTGAAAACGCATTATTACCTCAAATGCCCTTATATTATTCTAGGCATTAAAATAACAATAATTATCCCAAATAAGTTCTGCCGTCTAATTAGGAAGTTAAGTAAATTCGTATGTCAAGGGGTTAATGTGTTATATATGAATGCGTTATGTTATCTATGAATAATAATTTCAATCATCTTTTTATCAATACATCTTTATATGAAGTCTATTAAAAATTTAGAAACATCTGAAATCATTTAGTTTTTGCTGCGAACAGCAATTGAAAGGAAAAAAATTTAAACGATACGTTCCCCGATTACATAGTTATGATATTGAACGCAGAGTTTGAATAATTTAGGAAGTAATTTATTTAACAAATTTAGTGCATACTTGGTTAAAGTCTTTTAGTGTAGCTAAATAGCTACCATACCACAAATATTTTTTTTTTCCTCAGTTGTAGTCGGTAATACATCTTTAGAGAAATAATTGTAGCTTGATAAATTAGATTGCGAAAGTAAGTAGATATTTTACCATAAATAAACTTAATTTGCAATTGTACAATTCACTTACTTCAGTAATTTATAATTAAGCCACATAATTTCGCTACAATAAAGTAACTTTTTTTAGCATGCATATGCACAAACGTGTCAAAAAAAAAAAAAAGAGTGTTTGAGTAAATTTAGTTTAACTATTTACTAGATTTTAGTCAGGAAATTCTCATAGTGAAATGAATAAAATAAATTTACCAATTCGTTACTGAGGAAGTCACAATTAGATGAAAAAGACGACGATTAACTTTAGAAATTGAATTTGAATGATGAATTATGGAAACAACTCTATCGCCCTATTCAGGAATAATATAAAAGCTTCAATTTCTCTAATAATTCCACTAGCAGGTAATCGAAGTGCCCGATGAAAATCATTTTTTTCCCCATAATCTATGATAAAATCTTAGCCGAAGGGAAAACGATTAGTCGAGAAAAATGTGACGTCTTATTCACTTACCAGTTTATTTATTATGCTGCTAAATATAATATAAAGTATATGATGAATGAACATTATAACATTTAAATCGACCGATCAAAATTTTTTGGCAAAATGCGACATATTTTATATCTTATTCACATGTCACCTTGTCGGTTATATTGCCAAAAGTAGTGGAAATTTAAAGCTTGATGAATGACATTTGAATAAAATGTCTGAAAATCTGCAGGTATAGTCTTCGACATTCATCACATTCTGTTTATAGTCGGCCGTCTAAAAATTGCCGGCAGAATGCGATATCTTATTCAGTCGGATATACTACCAGAACTAGTGCAAATTATAAGTTAAATGAACGACATTTCAATCAAATGTCTGAAAATCTGCAGACTTAACGTCTTCGACACTCACTGCATTGAGTTCATAGTCGGTCGATCAAAAATTGCCAACAAAATGAGCCTATCACCTTGTCGATATATGTCAAAAGTAGTACAAATGTCAAAAGTAGTACAAATTATAAGTTGAATGAACGGCATTTGAATCAGATGTCTGAAAATCTGCGAACTTAACATCTTCGATATCCATTGCATTCAGTTCTTAGTTGGTCTATCAAAAATTATCTGTAAAATACGTCATATTATCCACTCTATCGATTATTTTGCCAAATATAGTCAAAACACTTCAATCATTACTTGGATATTTCGACTGTTTATAATATATTCACTTCAAGGCGGTTTTTAAATAATCATGTTTGATAACGCGCATCTCTCTACAACCATCCTGAAATGGCAAACACTTTTTACCGACGAAACTCGTAATCTCTCGCCAAGGGAGGAGGGGGGGGGGCATGCTCCCCTGCTACCGCAGTCTCTGGTTAGTCATCTGTCATTCCATACAGAAATTAGAATGTCATGTTAGATTCTATTTACCAGTCCAGAATTCAATTATTTACTTCTAATTAGCCATTATTTGAATGCTCAACAAGTGAACATACTGTCTTTGTAGCAGTGAATTACAAACAAAACTTCATTTTACTGGATTAATACTCAAATTTCCAACCACAGAAATATCTTTTCTGTAAACTTGAATATTTAAATTTTGGACAGATAGAATAGATATCAATAAATTCACTGACATCTACAACAAAGGTATGCAAAAGACTGTGATCAAATTTCTCAGTTACTTGATCACAACATAATGAGTTTATAAAGTATAGTCAAATTATTCAAAATGCCAAATATAGTTTTTCATGAAAAGTAATCAAGTGCAAAAGAGATTAGGTTGTTTATCAGGTACTTTGTATGCTAACCAATAAATACTCAGAGTTACAATTAAATAAATCAATAACAGTTTAGAATAATTTTTTATTCATTGCAAATAAATACAAAAGGTTTAAGGAATGGATTAGTTAATTATAATCAGTATCACCCACAGAAATAATTTATCTTTTAGATTACTTACATTTTTTTCGCAATTATATATGTACATGAAAACAAAAATTTAACATAGCTTATCTTTAACTTCGAGCAACAGGAAAAACATCCAAAAATTCAGTTCTTTTTCTTAAAGATCTCTCGCGCCTCCCCCTAAACTCGTGGCCACCTACAACAACGAGATGCAAAAGACTGTGATCAAAGATCAAATTTCTTGTTATTTGATCACAACATAACAAGTTTATAAAATATAGCCAGATTATTCAAAATGCTAAATATAGTTTCTTCTGAAAATTAATCAAGAGCAAAAGAGATGAGGTTGCTTATCAAGTACTGTATATGCCAACCAATAAAAAACTCGGCGTTACAATTAAATGTAACAATAAAGTATAATTTTTTACTCATTGAAATAAATACAGAAAGGCTTAAGAAATGAATATAATTATAATTAGTATCAATCACACAAATAATTTATTTTTTAAATATTTACATTTTTTCACAATCATATATGTACATAAAAACAAAACTTAACATAGCTTATCTTTGACTTCGAGCACCAAGAAAAGCATCCAAAAATTCAGTTCTTTTTTTTAAAGAAAAAAAATTTAAATACAACAAAACATGGGATTCAAATTCTAAAATCAACCAGAAACCACACTTATTTAAGGTGCTTAAGTCCTCATTTTCTGGAAGCAAATTAGCAATTTCATTTTCTTGTTCAGAAATTGCAGTATCGTGTGGTTCACAATCAGATTCAAAATCTATATCTTTCAGATGAATCTGCTTAATATTTGTATGCACACTGACAGTAGTACAGACCTGGAATTGAGGTTTGATAGTGATATCCAATTCAACAACTTGGGGATAATGTAATCTTTCTTCCATTAGAACAATATGCGATGGGGTAACAAAAATATAATGCAAAATTCCTCTTTGAGGTTTATGAAATGCTTTGGATACACGAACACGCTGACCAAAAATAATTTGTTTTTCAACAGAAATTTTACTAACAGGGAAATTAGAATCCACTTTTTCAATATCAAGCATACTATTAGCAAATGGATTTGATTTATAAGTAGATTCAATTTTATACAAATGACTAGATTCTTTGACAAGCATATTTGTAGTATTTTTATTAAGAGTTAAAATAGTTATATTCTCAGATCTACCTTGAAATTTTACTTTAAGCTCGACATAAGCTTTGTAAGTTCCAATGCTAAGAGACAGTATATCATCGGGTTTAATAGATCTTTCATACACAAGCTCTGGATTAACTTTGGAAAGAGAATTAAATTCTTCATGCATTTCTTGAACCAGTTTATGCAACTTCAAAAATACTATCTCAGACTGTAAAAGTAACAAACATATGGGCATTTCACACAAAGAACTGTCGTTATTTTGAAGTACAATAACCCAAAAAACTTTGGCTTCACTAATATTTTCAATCGAAATTTTTCTTTCACCATTTAATGTACTGCCACGAAGTATAGTGTCAAAAAGCTGCTGTTGAAAATCTTGATTATCTGAATCAAAGAACATTAAGCACTCAGGATATGACATTTCAAAACTAATGCTGAACTTTCGTATTGATTCAGCAGTCAAGTTACTTGAATTTTTATCCAAAGAGTAAATGGTATGGAACTGCAAATCATTTAAAGTAGGATCATTCGAATTGCTTACTACAGTAGACTGAGTACCAACCTAAACAAGAAAATGAAACACATGAATATATAAATACAATAAAAATTAATAATAAGGCTCTTTATAACAAGCAATTTTTTATATTTTTAGTAGCATTGAAGCACAATTACAGCAAGACAGGGATGACAGAATCGAAGATTAAATATGTAAAGAATTAGTAATGAAATTTACCCAAATTTTGATTTTACAAACCTGTTTTTCTTTCTTTCTTACTTTTTTTTTTCTTCTTCTTCTTCTTCTTTTTTTCAAATATTATCTTTAGAGTTTTAAAGCCATTTTTACAAATGTTTATGGAACATAGACATTTGCAGAAACTGTTAATAATAACAGAAAATAAACTGAAAATTGTTATTAAGAACAAAGAAAAAAAATAAAAAGAAGGGACAAATATCTAAAATTATAAAGTTAAAGCGTCCAAATTTAAAATTTAGTCTATAAAAATCCTTACAAGAGAACTGTGATTTTATTTAATCAATCGTCTCGGGTTTTGAAACTAATTATTATCCAAAACATTAAAGAAATTAGAATAGTCATATTTAAAAAATTAAGTATCTTAGGTAAAATTAGGTAAGAAAGTTGCACAAAAAAAAAAAAAAACAATACAGGAGATCCTCTAAAAAGTCCAATTGGAAAAATATGTTATAACAGAATAAAAATACAGGAAAAAGTTTCATGGAATTATCTGTAAAACTGCTGTTGTATTTGCGATTAAAATTATTAACTTTCCGTGCCTTGAAACAGGGTTCGTCCCAAAACTGAAAAAAGTACTATTCAATATTGTCATACAGTTTTTCCTAGTTAGGGAACGGCGAAGTGGAAATTAAGAAACGAAGAAAGTAAAATGATAATAATAAATTTGAAAAATGAAGGAGGGTAATCGAATGTGTGTGATTAGGAATATACATGTCGGCCTGCTTGATCGAATACAAATGTGTACTGAGGCTGATAGTGACTTTTTTTTTAACACATTGCCATGTTTTTATGCATATTTTTTTTAAGGAATACATTTCCTTTTTTTTCTTTTCTTTTACATTTTTTTTACATTTCTTTTAAAATACAAATGGATTTCTTTTTTCTTTCTTGGCTAATATGTTGCTTTTCCCTATCATATGCATTACGCTGCATAACGTGCATTTTCTTTAAGCATTTTTCCGTCCGCACAAAGTTTATCAGGATAATTGTCATGAATTATTTCATGCCTATATGACTGAGTGTTTTAATCAGGTATTTTGATAGTTATCCCCCCCCTCCTGCATTTGGGCCGCACTGGTCTGGTGGTAAGGTCTCGGCCTTGGAAGCAGAGGGTTTCAGGTTCGAGCCCCTATTCCACCGAAGAACCGTCGCGTAAGTGGGTCTGGTACCCGTTACATCCGTCCTCCCGCTAGTGTGGTGTGGAAGTTTGGAGAGCAGGATGACAGCTCAGATGTCGTTCTCGTCATCTGACCGCGGTTCAAAATTACGAGGTCAGTCCCAAAATAGCCCTATTGCTTCCTTAAAAACGGGACGCTATTATAACTAAACTAAACTACCCCCCCTGCATTTTGCAGATTTCTTCTTCTTTTTATTTACTTTCTTTGTTGTTTAAATTTCACATCGTCGTTTCTTAACTCGAAAAAACTGTATGATAATACCGGATAATACATTTTAATTTTAGGACAAAACATTTTTCAAGACATGGAAATTCTTAATTTTAATAGCAAATATCGCCACTAATTTTACAGATAATTAATTGCATGAAACTTTTTCCTTTTTATTTATTCTGATATAACATGTTCTTGCAACTGGATGATCTCCTCCTTGTTCTGAGTTATTTTTGTAACTTTCCTATTTCGCCGTTAGAGGCACTGTAACCTGTTTCGATAAATTCAGAATAGACATTTTACTGTAGGTGCAAGTTACTTCACTGGATATACGAGTCACCGTTTTGAATTTAAAGGGCTTAAATGACTTATCTATATACTTAATTTTTTAAAAACATTGCAAATAAGATTTCAGTACAATATCATCGTCCAGATCGTAACAAATATGTACAAACAGTGTCATCTATAGTCAGAAATTCTATGGAATTGCTTATCAAATGGGTATAGCTGTTTATAAGATTTTTAAAAATATTAATAGCATTTTGAAGATTCACATTGTAATTGGAGTGACCTATTTCATTTTTATTAAATTTTACATTTTTAACAAGGTGTAATGGCGGTACTACAACAATTTTGCAGAATTCTACACTTTAGACAACGTTCTTGAAATGAGAATGTAAACATTGATGATTTTATAATTTATTACTAAAGAAGAAAGTTTTTTTAAATTTGAAATTTTCAAAGAAATTTGAGGGTGCAGAGAACAGCAGAGCTACCATTTATGTCACACAATAACTTTGTGATTCATCTTCAATTTAAATATTTGGAAAAATAAAATAATTTACAAAATGGAAATGCCACTGATGGAAAAAAATGAAAATATAACAATTTTTCAACAAATACTTTTTTAATGCAAATTAAATCACCAAAATCTCCACAGTAAATGCTATCATAAGGATAAAAAAGATTGAATAAAATAGCGCCTATAAGAGTATCAATAATTACAATAAAATATATAAAATATTTTTTTTTACATATTAAGTAGCCCGGTTACTGTTTTCTGCATAAAAGAAATAATTAAGGTAAATGTAAGATTCACATGAATTGTGAACAAAACAAACTTTCAAGCTTAAGTAAATTGCAAATTTTTTGTCCAGTTCATTTATTCTGTCTGAAATGCCAGAAAACTTTTTTAAAGACAAAAATTAAGGAAAAAAGTTGTCTGATAGATAAAAACATGATCTCAAATAAATATTCATAGCTTATTTATTATAAAAAGGTTATATACTATAATAATAAAATTTAAATGGAGAGAGTAATAATAACTTTGAAATTCTTGATAACTCTGATTCTTTAATAGAAGTGAACTAATTAAATACTGCTTCACTAAATCGTACTTCTGTATGCAACACAATTTTAGCATTGTGGCAAGAGTGTTTGAACAATTTAAACTGTCATAAATAATTATGTGGCTTCAAAAGATGTGGCAGATTCTATTACTTTATACTGATTTGAGAGTATTTAATATTGCTATTTTTTCCCCCCTTCAGAATCTCGAAAATCAACTAATTTTAACACAAATACTTTCTCTAACATTTGAAATCCAATACCTGTTGCAAGCAGGTTTCTCTTCCAAAAAATTTTTTCTAAACATTTTATAACGTTAAATATAACCCATTAATATATCCCATTACAAACTAGATATTCAAGAAATACATAAAATGAGTGAAATATGAAATAATGAAAATGATTCAATTTTTAAGAGAAATTTTTTTGTCATTTAAATAAATACATTACACTTGCTTTATCAGAATTAATTGCTTGATTTTGGTTGAATAATTAATGTCTCGCTTTTTGGAGCTTTGTGAATGCTATCTGGGACGGGTTCTTATTTTGAATTATATTCAAATAATGAGGACGACATTCTATCTTACAAATTTTTAATTCACACTTAACTAATATCGGGACATCTAATGCTCCACAGGAACAGCATGTACCAGTCCAGAAGACACAAAGTTTCTTCAAAAAATGGAGAATGAAGCCTGCCATTTTCCATCATAAAGCTGAGAAAGAGCATAGCTCATTACTGGAATAAACTGAATAGATCTTAAAATGTCCCTCTAAGTATGCCTAAGTTCATATTAGTAAATACATATTAATATATCTTTGAAGTTCATTTTATAATTTGAATCAACATTTTGTATGTTATGATTTAAAATCATGTTACATAATTAAAAACATAACAGTTGGTTGTATGAGATACAAAAGGACATTTTAAATTTAGAAAAAACCAGGAAATTAGGAAATTAAATTCAAAAAATTAATAAATTAGGAATTAAATTAAATAAATTAGGAATTCAAATTAGGAAAAAACAAAAAACAAATTTAAAGTTTCAATGCAAAATAATGACAAACTGAAACAATGTTTTATATTCAATAAATTGGAAGTAATAAAAATTTGGTTAGGAGCACTTGAGAAAGGCTTTAGTAGCATTTTAGAATAAAGAAGAATTACCTTACAAGATGAGAACTGCATTTCATTCAGCAGTCTTAACCAATCTGTCCCACCAGCTCTCCTTAAAGTTTCAACTTGTTGACGAAACTTTGATACATCATGCAAATTACTAGTCGGTTTTTTAACTGCACATTCTGAAAAATATGTATAACATAACAAATCCTGTTTCAATTTATTTTTTATGAAATAAAATTTTGATTAAATTCAAAAATATATTTAAATAAAAATGATAAAAATAAATATAAATAAATAAAAATAAATATAAAATGATAATAGCGCTAACTTCAAATAGCATGACACAAAATTATAAAAGAACAGAAACATTTGGTTCAGCTAGTCTAAATTCTTGTTTATAAAAAGAGCCAAAATTCTTCCTTTATTCTACAGTTATCACAAAAAAGAAAAAGAAAAAGAAAAAAAAGCAGCAAATTAATTTATATAAATTTTGGAAACAGTTGGTTATTATTAAAATAATCATATCTAAACATAATAACTTGAGCATTTCTGCAATTTATAAAGAGTAATAAAAATGAAATTATAAAACTAAAAATATAGAAATTGTTTGCATATACTAAACATGGAATTTTTTCTTTTAATTTGTCATTAGAAAACAATAATGCATAAAAATTTAATCTCTCTTTAATACACAAGTATACCACATGTAACGCAACAAATAAAATATAATATATAAAATAAAAAATTTTTTGTTGATGAATTCTAAAAACCATCTTAATACACCCATATAAGATGCACTTCAGTTTCAATTAACTTTGTTCTGTTTAAGCAAATAGGTTCTAATATAAATATTCGATTAGTATGCTGTCTACTTCTTAAAAATACAAAGGAATAATTATTTAAAAAATTATTTATACATAATTATTCTTAAAGTTATAAATAATTATTCTTATAGTCACATATAAATATTCTTATAACTATATATCCCTTCAAATTTCTTTTTATACAAGAAGCAGCAATAGATGTGATGAATTAAAGCTGAAAAAAGTGCTAAAATAATGAAAATTAAAGATATGTATTAACTTTTAGAATGATAATCTGCAATATGCTTTTCAAGGCTGTAATATGAATATATCATATACTCACGACTTCATCCATATTTCACAAACAAAAAGCACTTGCACAGAGAATTAAATTGTCAGCGAATTAAGGGTGAAAACTGATTTATATTTATCAATGAATGAAATCTTCTACTTGCTTGCTTGTAAAATAAAGCAGTCTATCATTTCATGTATTATGAGTAGTAAGCAGCATATATTTATGAATAGTAATTATTGATGATAGGTATATTATATACTGATAAAGAAATGTAGGAAAAAGAGCAAAAGAATAAAAACCAGTTAATTTTCTTCTCCCTGAGTTAGTAAGATATTAATTTTAATACTAAAATTGAGACTTCTTTTAAATAACAAAAAAATATAATTTATATCTTTTGCTCATACAACAAAATTTTTTCCTTTTTGGTACTTTCAGCCTAATAGAAAATCAGCCTCAGATACAATTTAAACAAAATTGTCAATGCTCTTGATTATTTCTTTGTAGAAAGTAATCACAATTCTTCCAAAAATTTTCACTGTGAATACTTTGTCAGGAATGAAATAGCAATCGATTTTAACATGTAGATTGCAGCTTTGCAAATGCTTTTAAATTGTACAAAATGCTATTACTGATGTACAGAAAACATTAAAATCTTACACATATGAATATGGAAACAACCCCTTGACAGAATATGTCTAATTGCTCCCGATGATGGTACATTAATCAAAAGTCGTATACAAAATATTTTTTTCCATGGGTAATCTATTCACGACTTTAAAAAATTGTGCTGTCATAGAGAAATTCGAAGTTTGAACAATTTTAAATATGTAGACGAACGCCTACAAAATTTTTAGAAGCAGCCTCTTTTAGTATTGTTACAAACCTGCAATTCGGCTTCCCAGCATAGTTTGTTCCATCATTGGAAAGAAAGTTTTACAGTCATCTGAATGGGACTAGCGCGTCGGAGGTCCCAGAGCTTGGCGATAAACTTGGCGACCATTTGGCGACTTGGCGACGAATTTGGCGACTTTGGCGCCAAAATAGATAATACCCGAAACTTCGAGAATTTTCCCGATCCGTCCAGTAGGAACCGAGAAACGCCTCGAACGTTCCTGATTGGTTGAGAGGCTTCTAGCCCCACCTCCTGAGACCTATAAAAGGATCCACAGCTGCCAGAGCAGGCGAGTAACGTCCGAAGACAGAGCGGAGGAGTTGAAAGCCAGTAGTCGAAGACGACGGAGTAGTCCGAAGACGGAGCGGAAAAGCCAGTAGTCCGAGTTCGAGAGCAGCGAAGTCAAGTCAGTAATCCGAGCCAGAGTCGGAGAAGTAGAAGACGGAGGAGTCGGAAGCGACTGAGGCAAGCTAGTGCTGAACTGAGCTGTGCGCTACTGTCTGCGGTAGATTCTGGTTGTATGCTGCTGTTGTATGCTACACGTCTCGGGTGAAGATAATCGTCTTCTGTGCTGTATATAGTTGCCGCTTTGTGCTGTTCTGTGTGTCTTCGTGCAAATAAACGTCGTTGTTTTTATTCTACTTCTGCCTACTGATTGAGCGTTCTACACACCATATCACTACCACTATCCAAACGAACCCCGGTAAGAAAATTTCGTAACAGTATTCATTACTAAATTTAAAATGGAATTTTTAATTTTCATATAGGATGATCGATTCCAAAATAAATCTGAGTGGCTCCTTTTTTTCTGCAAATGTACTTAAATACTAAAAATGATGTAAAATTGAAAATCTTGTGTCATACTGACATAGGATAATTTATGATTTTAGTACAACACATAGGATAATTTATTATTTTAGTATAAAAATTTCTTTTTTGAACATTTATTATGTTTAGCACCTATCACAAGTTTTATTATCATGAAGAAAAAATATTCTTAATGTAGAAAGTTGAGAAAAGTAGTATTGTTGGTACAAATATCAAAAAATTTATATCCATGCACAGATGGCCAAGTAAAGTAGGCATATACTTCGACAAAACCCAGAGCAAATAGATAGGTAAAAAATGAAATGCATTTTTTTAAAAATTTTAAATTGTACATTACTATGTGGTAGATAGGCGGGAAAATTAAAGGGGATTTGTAGAAAAAAATGTCTTGCTACTGTTTCTAAAGCACTCAAATATTTTGAACTGACCACTTAAAAAATAAAAATATTATGAAAATTTGAGACCTTCCACTAAACTAAATACAAAAACAATATATTACGTATTTTAACCATGTATCTCATAACTTTAAAATGGAATCAAGGACATTATTTACTTGACACAAGCTTTACACTAATAGAAAAGAACACGGAATTAGAAAAACTTAATGTACGAAACATCAGAAAAATTAAAAAAAGATAATAGCATTTCTAGCAGTAAAAAGTTATGTATCTTTAAAAAATTCTTAACATATACCTGTATTATTCTGTTCCTGCATCTTTGAGGGCACTCGAACGCTGTTGACTGATAAAGCAGATTTAGTATTGGTTCCCTGTAGATAAAAACCAAATTAACGTTAAAATTAATACTAAATAACTATTTCTAATAATTTACGATAGAAAACGGTAGCATACAAAATCCGTGCTCAGAAAATTAGATAATGTAATATTTATTACCAAAGTTTTGGATAAATAACTAAATGAATATTTCTAGTTCCTTTTTTTAATTTATTAAAAAGCATGATTGCAATGGTTTAAAATACTTTAATATTATTTATTAAATATTATACTATTCACGCCTCTGGATCTACTCGGCACAATACTAGGGTTTATATAAAAACCGACTTTTGTAAAAACCAGTTTTCGAATTCCATATTTCCAAAAAACCCGGTTTTAGCCGGTTTTCGAATTTTTGTCAAAAAAATAGAAGGAAAAATAAATATCGACTGAACGGTGGCTAAGTCTTACTACTGACTACTGAACTTGGTTTTATAGTTTTCATGGCATCAAATAACAAATCTAAGATTTTTGTTCCTTTATTCGTGGACTCAAATAATTAAAATTCAGCTTTCAGTGTCTTTGGATTTGTAAGTTTTTCTTCAGGGTCTTCAAGAAGCTTATGAATTGATTTTTTATGGCTTCTTTTTAAAAAGTATTACTCTGATGAGTAGTTTCTTCGATTTGTTCTTCATCAGAATCGGTTTCTACATAAGAATATGGAAATATTCTAGACAATATCTTTCCAGATAATTTAATAATTTCGGTTTTTGAAACTAAAGAAAGTACACTAGATTTCTTTGCTGAACTAGAAATGTTTTGTGGATTTTGAAAATGCAGCAAAAGAGTTGCCGCTTCTATTTCCTTTTTTTAATTCGTTCTTCTAAAGCATCTAATAATTTCAAACTTATTTCAGTGTTGTAGCACCAGAACTGTAAGGCGTCACTGGATGGGATAACAGATCTCTGCCTTAAGCGAACATTCTGGCAACCCCTGACACCGGAAACAGTATTTCCGGAGGAAACCATGTTTACTTAAAGAATGATGTAACTTTTATAGAATTAGTTAATTAAAATTTCTTTTCAATTATTACTTGACTAATACCTATAATGTTCAAATATTTTAGTTCATGTAACAGAAATTCAAATATACCCTCATTTGTTAATAAACTCGCATCTCGTCGCCTTAAACCCTCAGCTGCTAGACAAATCGGTCCCAATCGATAAAATTCTTTTTTATTTTTTGAAGAATTGGAATATCCAGGCGTTCCGGAAATCCGGTTTACTTACTTTAAAAACCGGTTTTCGAATGTGACAAATTTACTTAAAAAAAAAAGGCTTTTTAAAACCGGGTTTGAAAAACCGTCAAACCCAACCCAATACTGACTGACTACACTATTGTCTACCGGCTTTTTATAGTTTTCCAGACATGGCAAAGACGGTTCTAGAAAGATCAACATAAATCGCCAAGATTCTAGTAGATTTTCAATTTTGTCGCCAAATAGTCACCAAGGCCGGCCATCACTGATTCTGCGTGCATTCAGATTTTATTCGAGCTATCTGTAAAACTGTTTACTTTACCATAAAACTCAATATGAAGCAACTGCGCAAGGAAGCAACATTACAAGTTCGTAACAATATTGAACAGAAAATATATGCATGCAATCACTAAAATGAATCCATAAAATAAAAATACTGCTGCATGTACTCTTGTTTTAATTACTATATACACGTAAGAATATCATCAAATTCAATTTTAATTTCTCAAATTCCTCATAAATCCACTTAAATTTTTAAAAAGCTAATATTAATTTTTTTTAATTATTCAAATTAATAATTGGAATTTTACCTTTAGATGACCATTATGTGTCACATTTGGCATGGGTTCATTTCGAGCATCTCTCAAAGCTTGCAAAATAGATACAGTGTCTATCTCTTTTTCCGATGTTTTCACACCATCAATAGTGATCTAAAATATTAAAATAAAAGATTAAAGCAGAATACTATAAGAAATCCAATTCCAATGCTACGAAAGAATTTAAAAGCATGGCTGAATGAAAAGAACAATAGAATCCTACAATGCATTCAGAATGGCCTACAATAATGCACTAAAATTTAGTTTTAACTAAATTTCAGTTATTAACAT
>JAPMOR010115673.1:599802-614041 GCA_026543865.1 Argiope aurantia | reverse complement strand
ATATATATGTAACATTATTTGTTGTGGAGCAGAAATGCAGTTTGAAGACAGTGAAGAGACTTGCTATTTCGTGACGTCGTTTTATTTCATTTTTTAAGAAGCAGGCATATGTACAAGCGATGAGCACACAGAACGACAAAGAAAAGGAATGAGGAAAAAGCTCTTGGACATTTTATCCTTGGTCTTATATAACCTATGATTTTGATAGGGAAAACATTTCTTCATAGCGCTAATATATTAATAAGATTCTGATAGAGATTTCTGACGCATGTCAATCACATGTAAGGAAACACAGGAATCTTTTAAAAAGAATGTGCTCACTGGACAGTTTTTTACCCCTTCACGCCGAGCGTGTGAAAGTATCGGCGTTTAGTCGAGTCAGCAATTTTATAAAGCTTCTCTTGAATTAATTAAGTAGAGACAGTGGAATTGGATCACGAAATAAGAGAATATTTTAGAATAGTTATTATGGACCAAATTAAGATAAAATCCTGGAAATTAATTAAATTGAAATTAGAGTTAAAATATCATTACAATTTTCCCCCCACTGCAAGACGCGGAAGTATATCAGGGCCCTCGACATACAGCCTTACCTTACAGTGGTGGTCAAGTAAGAAACTAAAATTTAAAAGCATATTAAAAGTGATATCCAAGTTTCCTCTACCTTCACATTATATAATCATTAATAAAGAAATGCCATTCATCATATTACATTAGGAATATAAAAAGAATTATATTTGTAAAAATGTTATATAAAAACCTTACTAATAAACAGTAATAACAAAATATTAAAAATTAAATGATTATAGTGCACAAATGTATTCTGGCTATTTTTCTGCAGGAACTCAGCTGTTGAATTTAATTTGGTGAGGATTGTCAATGATATATAATTCTTAAATTCTAGAAAGTCTGACTCAACAAAATTATTAATTTAGAAATAAAGTATTAAATTATCAAATATAATATCAATATTGTTATGATTTCACCCAAATGAAAAATTAGTGTAGTTATGATTTTAAATTAAGTATTTCAGCGGGATATTAAAACACAACATTCAAAACTTCAGGTAAAAACTTGTATATGAAAATAATACTTGCAAAATTGAAATATTTCATATTAAACACTTGGAACTGAAACCATAAATATAAGATTGAAAATATCTAATGAAAATCTTGGAAATGAAAATAATACTTGTAAAATTGAATGGTTTCCTATAAATCTTTGGAAATGTAAATAATTGTGATATTCATGTATTTCAAATAAATCATTTGGAAATGATAATAATTGCAAAATTCAAAAATATCAAACAAAACACTTGTGAATGAATGTAACAAACACAAGACTCAAAATACTCTTGTAGTATTTGGAGAGAAAAAGATTATGTAATATAAAAAATATTTGTATTTTGTAAAAAACAAGTATTTGGACACAGTGATAATAGAGGGTGGCTTAATAACTGTCAGGGGTGTAACAATTTCCCCTGAGGTATTTACTACCTTAGTCTAATTATCACATGCCATTAATTATTAAGTATATAAGAATCTTGGTATGTTACTTTTTTCGTTCAGAAGGTCTGCATGCATATTTTTTTAAAACCTTTGAGTTAGATAAATTTAATTAAATTGGGGAAATCATTTTTTCTTAGTTATTAATAGCATGCACATAAATTTCAAATTCAACAAATTATAATATTATGAATAAATTTTAATTAATAAATATGAAAAAATTTAAAAACTCAATATTTTAAACTAAAACTCATGATATTTTGAATCATAATATAAAAGATTATATGCAATTATATTATAATAGAAAAATGCAATTTAAAATCAAATCAAAAGTACAGAATATAAATTTTGAATTTCACTTGTTGAGTCATCTGATGGATGATTTTTTTTTAAAAACACTGATCACTTTTTGAAGAATAATCACTTTTTAATTAATCACAAAATGCAATTTTGAGCACTGGAACTGGCACTTGAGACTACTGGTGAGTAAAGCAGACGAGTATTATACTGTGGTGATAATATAACAAGGAAATTATGTCGAGATCGGGATTATTCAGCACAGGTAAGGAGCCAGAAAATTTTTATGATGACAAGGAGCCTCAACTCCTTGAGGATATAAGGAGTACGCACATGACGAAATGGAGCACAAACACAAGGGCATTAAGCAGCAGTGTCGGATGAAGTCGCAGGTTATGGAATGCACGGGATTCAACGGGAACTGGACCGGAACCTGGACTACGGTTTGCGTGAAACGAAGTGGCCGAAGGCAGCCGAAGGAGACGGCGGTGAAAGAGCTTCGCCAGGGAAACACAGGAGACGGCTGGCAGGAACGAAGAGCTATTGCATGATTCATTTTCCTTTCATTTAATTTTAATTAATTTGACAATTTTTCACAGGAAACTATCCTTGTCGACTTTTTTAATACGTAACATTATTTGTTGTGGAGCAGAAATGCAGTTTGAAGACAGTGAAGAGACTTGCTATTTCGTGACGTCGTTTTATTTCATTTTTTAAGAAGCAGGCATATGTACAAGCGATGAGCACACAGAACGACACAGAAAAGGAATGAGGAAAAAGCTCTTGGACATTTTATCCCTGGTCTTATAAAACCTATGATTTTGATAGGGAAAACATTTCTTCATAGCGCTAATATATTAATAAGATTCTGATAGGGATTTCTGACGCATGTCAATCACATGTAAGGAAACACAGGGATCTTTTCAAAAGAATGTGCTCACTGGACAGTTTTTTACCCCTTCACGCCGAGCGTGTGAAAGTATCGGCGTTTAGTCGAGTCAGCAATTTTATAAAGCTTCTCTTGAATTAATTAAGTAGAGACAGTGGAATTGGATCACGAAATAAGAGAATATTTTAGAATAAAGTTATTATGGACCAAATTAAGATAAAATCCTGGAAATTAATTAAATTGAAATTAGAGTTAAAATATCATTATATATGATATTTAAAACTCTAATTTCAATTTAATTGCTTTCCAAGGTTTTATTTTAATTTAGCCCATAGTAATTCCATTCTCTTATTTCCTGATCCAATGCCATTTTCCCTACTTAATTAATTGAAGAGAAGCTTTGTAAAAATGCTTACATTTCAACTTTCACACGCTCCGCGTGACGGGATAGAAAAATGTTCAGTAAGCAAATTCTTTTCAGAAGATCTCTGTGTTTCCCTTATTTGTCACTGACATGCGTCGGAAATCCCTATCAGAATCTTAATAATATATTAGCACTGTAAAAAAATATTTTCCCTATCAATATCTCATGTTATATAAGACGAGGGATAATTTATTTCTCGCTCTTCCCGACTTCTACTTTTGTGCCGAGCAGACAGTGGACGTGCCGTGTCCGCGCTTCTTGTAAATAAATTATGCGATCCCGGGATACAATAAATGCTAACTTGAAAAATTCAAAGTCTCTTCACTGCTTGTCGAAACTGCCTTCCGATTCAAAAATTTAATGCTTACTTATTAAAAAGTCGACATGATAGTTTCCTGTGCAAAATTTTCAAAAGAATGAAAATTAAAATTGCGGGTGAGGCTTTGAAGTTGCATTGCAAATCCGCAACTTGCCGTGCTCCAAAGATGTTTCATACTGGCTCACCGCTTGCCTTTCGCAGAAGCTAGCCGGCCACTCTGTCTCCGATGGCGAAACTACTTCGGCTACGTCGTTCCATGACGAAGTTTCACGCCAAACGATGCAATATCCCCTGCATTCCGTCATATTACCGCATCGCCGATGGTACATTCCGTAACCTGAGACTTCATCCGACGTGTTTGTGCTCCATATCGTCATGTGCGTGCTCCTTATACCTTATATCTTCAAGGAGTAGGAGCTCCTTGTCACTTGTCATCATAAAAAGTTTCTGGCTCCTTACCTGTGCTGAATAATCCCGATCTCGACGTCACTTGTTATATTATCATCACCAAAATAATAGTCACCTATCGCAGTCTCCAGTGCCAGTTCCAGTGCACAAAATTGCCTTTTTGTGATTAATTAAAAAAGTAGTATTTCCTGGCTCAACGGGTGCAAATCAAGACTTATATTGTGTGCTCCTTTTCTTTTGATTTTCATTTTTGAATTTTAGAATTATTGCAAATTATATTTTTACAGTATTATTTAAAATATGAAATTTTGAATCTTTTATCAAATCTATTTTTTTTAATTTCATGCATAAATTTATAATGTTTTTTATTGAAATAATTTTTAATGTTAAGATCTGGAAAAATGATTGACCCAGATGAAACAAATGTGTCAAGCCCTCAAAGTTCAGAAAATAAAATTGATAAAGAAGAAAATGATCAAATAGCCCAAGAACCCTCCATAATCCCTTTAGATCCCGAAAATGGGATGAAAGTGGAATTATGGTTGGGATATTTTAACAAAATTTGCCAAGAGAATAACAAGAATGACTTGTGGAAAATTAAAAATATTACTAAATTCCTTAAAGGATCAGCTTTAACTCATTATATAAATAGTTGTTTAAATATTGATAATTTTGATGATTTATGTTGTATATTAACTGAACAGTTTATTAAACCCAATACTGTTAATTGTTCAGATTTTTCACAACTGAAATTTGATTCAAAAAATACTAAATTGGTTGATTATTTTCATCAAAAATTAAATTATGGCAGACAGTTAGGCCTTAATCTACAACTTATTTTAGAAGGTCTGATGAACTGCCAACTCAACTAAAACAATTGGTAACCTTAAAGTTCCTTGTACTCCTACAGAATGGCTTACAATAACAACTAAACTATTAAAAATGGAAGAATCTCCAGAATCAAACACAGGCGGGTGTAATGAAACCCAAATCCAAGCAAAGCATCCATCTTTTATACCTACGCATAATTTTAATCATGGATTTCAAAATTCATTTGTACCTCGAGTTCAAAATCATTTTAGACAACATTATCAAAATTCAATAAAGCGACATCTAAATAATTTCAATAACTATAGTCATAATTTGCATTTCCAAGAAAGATTACCATGTAGAATTTGTACTCAAATAGGTATTCCAAACGTTTATCATTGGACACAAGTATATACTTTTTATCAATCACAATTTATGATCAATACTCCAATAACAGCCAGTTTGACTTTACCATGCACAGAAGTCCCTCTTGGCTGTTTTCAAAATTCTAAAATGAGATCAAATTTTTCTAATGAGGCCCCTGGGCCAGGGCAGTTACAATTATTAGTGTTCGGACACATCTCAACTTACCAAGTCTAGCTAAGTTTGACAATGTTTATAACTCTCAGACCAATGTAAATATTGTTATTGACACAGGATCCACTCTTTCAATTATATCTGCAAATATTGTGAAAAAACTTTTTACAAGAAAAATGTAAGCACTATTAGAGTCAAACAAGCTCATGCAATATTCCAATTAACCCGAATTTGTGACATTTATTTAAAAATTGGCCAAATAAATAAGAAAATCAAATTATATATTATGGGCAATCCTTTACCATATATCATTTTAGGATTTCCAAATTGTAGTTTATATAAATTAATTACAGATTGTGACAAAAACAAAATATTTAAAAATGGAAAAATTATTACCAACTTGCATACCACTATTAATTATATGTTTTTACATATTGTTGAAAATAATAACACTAGTGATAATAAGATCAAGGTAGTGAATACCTCAGAGGAAATATTACCATCTCTGACTGTAAACAAACTAGCTTAACCTGTATTATCTCTAGTGTCAGAATATTCTAATATGTTTGCAAAAAATAAATATGATGTTGGTAGAATAAGAATGGAGCCCCCTAGAATAAATTTAACATCTGATTTACCAGTGTCGCAAAGGGCTTATATAGTCTCTGCTACGGATGAAACTGAAATAGATAAGCAAATTAAAAATTTGTTAGATGCAGGTTTAATAAAAGAATCTAATAATTATTCCTCCCTTGTAACATTAGCATATAAAAGAGATGAAAATAGAAAAAGTCGTCTTTCTATTGATTATCGTAAAATTAATTCCCTTTGCAAATCTGAGGCAGAGCCTCTCCCTGGAATAGATACCTTATTAGATAAATTAAGTACTGCTAAAGTTTTTTCAACTTTGGATATAGGCACATATCCTTGCATGAACAAGATAAACATAAATTGGCATTTGTAACTACTGAAGGTTTATATGACTTTCAAGTCCTACCTTTTGTCTTTAAAAATACACTTGCAATATTTAATAGAACTATCCGTAGAGTTTTAAATAAACATAAATTTTCAAATTTTGCATGCCACTATTTTGATGACATAGTTGTTTTCTCTAACTCATTAGAGGAACGCTATAATCATTTACAACAGATTTTTCAAATGTGCGAGAAAGAAAACATTAAATTAAAATTTTCTAAATGTGTGTTTGCTCCAGATAAGATTAATTTCTTGGGGTATGATGTCAAAGAAGGATGCATTTCTCCTGATAATCATAATATTGAAAGTATTAAAAAATTACAGCCTCCAAAAAATGTTAAACAACTCCAAAGTTTTCTTGGCTCTGTAAATGTTTATAATAAATTTATTGATTCTTACGCTAAAATAAAAGAACCCTTAAATAATCTTCTTAAAAAAGATACACTATGGCAATGGACAGAAGACTGTCAAAAAGCTTTTGAAATGTTAAAAAATAAATTGATAACTAAACCAGTGTTACAACTATATAACCCTAATTTACCTCTTCATGCTTTTTCTGATGCATCTCAGGTGGCCATTGCAGCTATTCTAAAACAGCCTGACTGTTCTGGTAAATTACATCCTGTATCTTATCATTCAAGAACTTTTTCTTATGAAAAAAATTATTGTATAATTGAATTGAAATATTTAGCAATAATAGATGCTCTTGATAAATTTTATTACTATTTACATGGGGAAAAATTCACAATTCATACTGATCATGCTGCTCTTGTTTGGCTTAAAAATGTAAAAAATTTAAGGGGAAGATTATTTTGTTGGTCTTTAAGCATGTTTGATAATCAAGTTAAATATTTAAAGGGAACAGCTAATGTTGAAGCTGATATGTTATCAAGACATCTACTGCACAATATCTCCAACAATCTGTGCATTTATTGGAATTAGATGAGAAAAAACACTATCAAAATTTAGATAATACTAAATATAAAAATATTAATGATGCACTTGTAGTTAAAAAGAAAAATTTGTTTAAAATAGTTGTACCTTTTTCACTTAGGATAAAAGTTTTGCAAAAAGCTCATGAACAATTCGGACATCCAGGTACTCAAAAAATGATAAATTTAATTACTCCTTAGTATTATTGACCCCATATTACTCAAGATATCGCACTTTTTGTTAAACAATGTGATATTTGTTAATTAAATAAAAAGAAAAAGAAAAAAAAATATTTAGCCTTTTACAAGCTGCACCCCCCACAGATTTTCCTTTTGAATGTCTTTCTGTCGATACCATTGGTGGATTTAATTATTACAATTCAACTAAAAAATGTCTTCATATAGTAATAGATCATGCGACTAGATATGTTTGGCCTTTTCCTTCCAAAAATGAAAATTCTGAAACTTATATTAATATATTAAAGCAAGTTTCCAAATTCAGGTTCCTTCCAAATTATTAACTGATAAAAATGGTGCTTTTACCTCATCTAATTTCAAACGTTTCTTCAGAAATTACAGTGTTAAGCATCTGTTAACATCTTCACATCATCCATAAACTAATGAGAAATGTGACAGAGTTAACCAGTCAATAGTAACTAAATTAAAGTGTAAGGTCAATTCTTCTCCTACTAAAATTCCCTGAACTAGACTTTTAGAACAAGTAATCAATGAATATAATTTAACACCCCATTCAGTTACAAAATTTTTTCCTGCATATTTGTTATTTGGCATTTTACCTTATCCTCCTCCCTTAACTCAAAATCAATTCTATCCTCCAGTAGAAGCCAGAAATTAGCTAAAGATAATACAATAAAATATCATGACAAAAATAAGATATGATGCTAGATTTATAGATTCTCCATTCAAACCTGGTGACATTGTAATGTATGAGGAATTTAATTATCCAAATCATAGAAAATTATCTTCAGTATTTAGGTATAGAATAGTAACTAAAATTCAGATGTAAATTATGAAATAACTGAACCAAATGTATTAACAAACAAAGCTACTGATATTGTACATGTATCAAAATTAAGAACGTATTACCCACCAGAAAAATTAAAATTAAGTCATGAATAATAATTTAAATTAAAAAAAATCCTTTTATTTGTCATGTTTCTTCCACATAAATCCCAACTTAGGTTGGCCCGTTGTCTCCGCTCGTAAGAATTAGTTTTTCTTTTCTTCATGATGATGTGATAGGCGCCATCACAACAAATTCAAATACCTCAGTCTTATTGAGATGCGAGTAAAGGGTCAACCTCACAATTAATTTCTATCTCTTTCTATTTTTATCCTGGATATGTTGTTCTCCACTTTGGGAACAAATATTTCTGAGTGAGAGTAAAAAGAGAATAAGAATTATGTCCCCCTTCTTGATGTCCTAATTTTGGGTCATTAAGTTTCATTCACTACTAGAAATTGGTGGACAAGGTTGAACTATTCACCACTAATTGGCTAACTAGTGTGCTAAAGTTTTTCTTTTAAAATTACACATTGTTATGTAATTTTTTTGAATATTAATGTTATAATAAGAATATTTTGAATCTCATATAATTATTTTCAGATTCAAGTGTTACATACAAAAATCAGAACTATGTTGATACTTTATTATTATATAAGTTCAATTTATTGTTCCATTATTTTACATCCAATTGGACAATTTTGGTGAGCCTTCTACTATTTAAAAGACACTGTGTGCAAGCATTCTTTAGAAACATTCCTCACCAAATAGAGACAATCTTACAGACTAAGAGACAATAGACTGTGTTTCTGCAAAAAATAATTTTTATATTGCTCATTTTAATATTATTATTTTTGGTATTGTTGAATATTTAAGTTTATCTAATATTTTCACAAATATCACTTTATCTTTTTTATATTTTAAAATAATCTTGTTCAAAATGAATTTTTATACTAATGTAAAGGTAAGGGAAACTTGGGTATCACTTTTAATATGCCTTTAAATTTTAGTTTCTTGCTTGAGAACCACTATAAGGTGTGACTGTGTGTCGAATGGTCCCGACTTACTTCCACGTATTGCGGTGGGGGAAAAATTGTAATGATATTTAAAACTATAATTTCAATTTAAATAATTTCCAAGATTTTATCTTAATTTAGCCCATAGTAATTCCATTCTTTTATTTCCTGATCCAATACCACTTTCCCTACTTAATTCTAGAGAAGTTTTGTAAAAATACTTACATTTGCACTTTCACATGCTCCGCGTGACGGGATAGAAAAATGTCCAGTAAGCACATTCTTTTTAAAAGATCCCTGCGTTTCCCTTACTTGTGATTAACATGCGTCGGAAATCCCTATCAGAATCTTAATATATTAGCACTATAAAAAAAATATTTTCCCTATCAATATCTCACGTTATATAAGACGAGGGATAGTTTATTTCTCGCTCTTCCCGATTTCTACTTTTGCGTCGCGCTGAGAGCGGACGTGCTGTGTCTGCGCCTTCTTGTAAATAAATTATGCGATTAAGGGATACAATAAATGCGAACTTGAAAAATTCAAAGTCTCTTCACTGCTAGTCGAAACTGCCTTCCGATTCAAAAATTTAATGCTTACATATATATGAAAAATCTTATGCAAAATTTGTTTAAGAAAAATGTGAATTTTAAATCAACGGAAAGTGAAGAGTATCCATAAAATGGCCATATGATAAGAGAGAAGCAAGGCCACACTGAAGTGGTCATTCTCTCTTAACAGAACTGTGCCCATAATTGCTACATTTTTATTAAATTTTTATTCTGTCTGCGACCCACTCGCCACCTAGATTTATGGGGAAAAAATCCTACCCATCTGCAACTTCTTTATTACAAAGATTTAGCAAATTTTATACATTTGTATGAAGGATTTTCTGGTTATATTCTTGAAAAATAATATTTTAATTTGCTATAAAGATGAGAAATACCGTACGCAACAAATTAAATTTATAACTAAAGCAAATAAAATAAAAATCGTTAATATTTTCTTAAATACTGAATTCAAAATAAAATGCCGATCTTATTGTTTATGACAGCTACTAAAATATAATTATTGTGTGAAGTATAATAAAGAACACTTCTTCAATTATCATACAAATTTTTTTATTGGCAATAGGTTGAAAAATTGCTAAAAATTGAATGGAGAATAAGCAGGCAAAAGTCCTTTTATTTGCCAAAAAAATAATGTAGCTCCAGTTGAATAAAAGCAATTGGATGCATTTGAAATGATGATAAGAATAAGAGGCAATAAATCACGTTATCTAAATGTCTGAATTTTATTTATTTTAAATATACAGAATAAAAATCGATTAGTTAATATAATCTATTCCTAATCAAGAATTCTGGTACATATATTATAAATTTAAGTATACATACAATACTTATTATTATTAAAAGGATTAGATATATATACAATTCTATTATAGAATTTTAAACAATATTTTGATGAGTTATAATAGGCATAATGTCCTTTTAGAATTACACGGTTTATTTTAAGAATTTTTTAACCACACTGAAAATAAATTTAAAAATTGCTAAAATCTGGAGCAAACTGGAAAAAAAAAGGCTCGATAAACAACTTTGTTTTGTTTCAATTAACAACAAATGACATTATGCATGAATATGTAATATGTTAACACTGATGTTAAAGATTCTGTCTAAATTTATTTATTCGTATATGAACGATATTCTATAATATTACTTTATAATCTTTATTTCTAAACCGCAATTACAATTATTTCATTTTTTGTGACCGGAGATTTTATGCTTTTTTTATACACTGGTGTACAGAACTTAAGCAACAGGTGCTGTTTTTGCCGTAACTCCACGAGAAATCATCTGAGAGACATGAAATTCAGAAATGAGAGAAAGCATTTTGTACTTAAACGATGACGAAAGTATAGTTGCGCAAAAATGAATACAATACATATATTATGGAATCGAACAAAAAAAGGCTTTATTGAACTCATAGTATCGCTACACATGATTGTCTGTCCAAGAGGAAGAACAAGCAGATGTTCCTTAAAATGGGATATTCCCTCTCCTTACTGCAGTGGTTGCTAAACATCTCTCCATACTCAGCACCAGATTGTCCACCAGTTCTTGAGGTAAGAGTGTCCATTCCTCAATCAGAATTTATTTCAGCTGTTGGGTGCTCCCCGGAAGATGTAATCGTGCCGCAAGGCGTCTCCCAAAAGCATCACACACAAGTTCTATGAGATTTAAATCAGGACAGAATGATGGCCAATCCATTCGAGTGATATCTTCACTTCCCAGTAGATGCTGAACATCAGCAGTCAAGTGGGGTCGTGTATTGTCATCCATAAAAACGAAATCTGGTCCTGTAGCCCCTCGGAATAGATGTACATGAGGAAGGATCATCTCCTTACAATAACGATCTCAAGTTACACAACCTCTGTCGAAAACGTGGAGCTCAATCCGCCCGTTCAGCATAATGCCTCCCAGACGACAACTCCAAGACCACCCTAGCGGTCTCTTGTCGTGATATTACTGGGATGAAACCTTATCCTGACCTCTTTCTAAATCAACTGACGTTGAGAATCACTTGTGGTACTGAAACGACTCTCATCTGTAAAGAGGACACGACTCCATTGATGAGATGTCAAATTTTTGTGCTCCTAACACCATTCTAAACGGTGCCACCAACAGCCAACTTTCAAATGGAAGCAGCCTTCAGTACGGTGGGCGAATAGGCTACATTTGTGACGGCGTCTGGCCACAGTAAACCATGACACTTGTCGCTCGTTGCTGTACACAGTTGCTGAGCACTGGCGCTTGAAGTAATGCCAAAGTTATTTTGCAATGGAACTTACACTTTTTGATCGTGATCGAGATGACAAGGATCTTAACCAGCACCTCACTCACGAAACAACGAATTTATCATGCACCAGATTCGCTTATGCAGTGGTTCTTCGGTGAAATCGCGTTCCGAATCTGGAATCTCTGGGCATCATAGCCAAAACTTTATCACCAGATCATCGCAGTTTTCGGTCAATGTAACAAATAATAAACTAAACTGTGAATATTCTCAATTTCCAATCGCTTATATAGGGGGTTTGTCACAAAACAACGATGATAGAAATTTGTGAGTGGCAGCTCATCCGAAACGAATTGAAAGCATAGTGGATAGCGATTAATTTTGGGTGACGATCCATCGTACAATGCGGTGTATCGCTCATCGGTAAATATTCATTGTCACAGTAACGAGAAATCGAATTTTTAAAACTAATATAAAATTAAACCCAGATTTTTTTTCGATAAATCAAAAATCGCAACAATCATTGAATATTTGAAAATTAAATCAGCATTCAATTTTAGTTACAAAAAATATCGTTAATGAGTTTTGCACAAAGAAGTTTTATGCACAATAATTAAAAAAAAAATCATACTTCTGGAGCAAGAGATCCCAGCTTTAACAATAGTTGAGGCCTGTAATCAACGGTAAATGTCACAGGGTTATTTTGAAGATTCAGATTTCCAAGACATGGCAATTTACTTAGATTAGAAATTTCTGCCATTGAGGAGATCAAATTATTTTCTAAAAAGAGCTCTGATACTGAAAATAATTTCGATAAGCCTGCAATAAGGAAACAATAACACAAATTAATACATCCCCTCAACATTATCAGAGAAGAATTCGTCTAATAAAAAGAAAAAAATTATGTTTAAATATGCAGCAAAAAAGAAGAAAAAAGGAGTCAACCTTATTTTCCATGTAAAAATAGTGCAACAGCACGATTGTTGCTAATGATTGTAATAGCCATGCCGTATTATAAAAATGGTTCGTACAGAAATTAAATAAAAAATACAGTCAAATCTCGCATAACGAGCTAACCAATTTGTAAAAGAAGATTCCCTTAATAAGTGACGTTTTGCATAACAAATGATGAGGACACAAACCAAGAAACAACCAAGATTCTACGTGAAGTCACGCGTAGAATCTTGCTTGTTTTTCTTGGTCTGTATTTAACGCTTGTTTGTTCATATTTTTTTTTTCAAATTAGAACCGGAACTGTAAAATTTATAATTAACTGAATCGTCAAAAAATGCGCAACACTCTGGTAAGCGGTACAGTATCCCATCGTGACATGAAAAAGAAGTATGTTATTGTTGTTACTTATGGCACTTGTCGTTGACAAGCCCGCTGACGAAGGCAGCGATTTAAGCCGAGTTTGTGTAGTAGCTTCTGAAGGTAAAGGACACCTGAGCACCCGAGGGCAGAAGTCTGACTTTTAGCTTATATGAAGATGACACTCACACACTCGCTTGCACAACCCCTTTTTACAGGGGGGCACTTACACACACGTCACAAATAGAACATAGGGTAAAGAACAACCATGCCCGAACCAGGATTCGAACCCGGGATGCCCAGATAACAAGGAAGACGCGCTACCCCTAGGCCAGGACTTCGACTCGGAAAGAAATATTTCAATAATATACGAGCCAAACACTGTAGATAATTTACACCGGAAATAACAAACACTGAAATTTAAACAGAGAAGAAAAAGTATATTAAAAAAACAATCTGGCGGGTTGCCAGTGAGATATTAATCCATTAGTACCAATAGCGCTCGTTCAGCTGGCATTTAACTATCGCTTGTAAAAATTGTATTGAAACACATTGTTTAATTTTTAGCGCAAAGTTTAAGCATGTTTAAAAATTTGTCGCGAAAGAAAATGCCCCAAGTTGATGGTGGTAAAGGAAGGGGGGGGGGGGGAAAGCCCACTACTGTAGAAATCAATCTGTTGTATCACATATTGAAAAGCATCATTCATAACAAGGCAGTAGGTATGCGGGCTACAAATTTATTTAACGATAATGCTGTGTCCTATTTTCGGAAAATTATGAAACATAGGCAAACATAGATGTCTTTACACAACTTTCTTGTAAAAAAGCCTGTATTATAGATAATAAATTGCATTATTATAATTTAGTAGAGTATTTTTTTAGGAATGGAACGCAATATCCTCTTTTACATTGATCCAATGAAAAAAAAAATGTTTCGCATATCCAGTAAGATTCGAGAACGAATTACGCTCATTAAGCGAAATTCCACTATAAATT
>JAPMOR010115673.1:579014-599702 GCA_026543865.1 Argiope aurantia | reverse complement strand
TATATATATATATATATATATATATATATATATATATATTGCAATTCTAACTGTACAGACAAATTTATTATTATCTGCAGTAATTCATTCGGGCTATCATCATCATCGGCCCTCCAATCCATGAGGATTGTATGCAGCATAGTTGCTGTTTTCTGAATCAAACGTTGATTATATCAAGTTCTGCATTTTTTTTAACACAGATCTTCCAATTAAAAGTTAATAAGTTAATTTAAAACTGCTTTGCATGTAGTTACAACTTTACAGTGCTATCTCTTTATCACTTGCAACAGCACAGGACGGTTATATGTATTGGCAATAGTTCGCTACGCAATTTCATTGCTGTCTCCCATAAAAATTCTTAAACGAAACACATACTGTATTTCAGGAGATAAAATGAAATCAATCAATCAATCACACATACACACACACACTAAACAATAATGCACATACTTTCCACAATATATGTTTGCGGGAATTAATTGCAGTCCATCTGCTCAAATTAATCCATGAGAAAATTAAAACGAAACACATTTGGAAAATAATAACTCAACATACGTGATTCCACAGAATACGCAAAACGGTATTATGGCTCAAGGGTCATAAGTCACACGGTATTAACTTTTAAAACTGGTATTAACTCTCTAAACTGGTGGTGATAAGAGGTTTCTCATTAACAGAATAATAGAAAATGTAAAGTTCAAGAAGGAATAATAATCAAAAGTCAAGTGAACACTGAAGAAAATATTTTTATAATAATTTTCCGATGCTTAATTCTACTTTTGTTCTGTATTTCTGTTATGTGCCAAACTTGAACCATTCATTTGAATTTAAGAAATAAAATAATACTATATAAATACACATAACTGCAATTTTGCATACATACATATATAATAACATTATGAACAAATAAATAAAATATAAAAATAAGTAAAGTTTTAGGAAACGTCAAACATACCGTGCAAACATTTAATCCTATTTGAAGAAAGATTAAGTGAATGTATATTCCCAAGGCGAGTATGTAAATGGTCCAAATCTTGAATTTTGTTATGGGACAATATCACAACGGATAATTCCGAAAGTGTCTCCATATTTTCAATTAATTCTATCTCATTATAACTTAAGTCGATTTTCTGAACAGCAGCTAATAGTTTCTGGAAGAAAAAAACAGACAAAAACCAATAATGTCACATTAAAAAATGTTTATTACATCAAATCCGCCAATTTAAGTTAAAATGCAAACTGTTTTCATTTGTAATTTATGAGCCCTGGAAATATTTCTTATCTTCCTTCTGTCAATTCCTAACTATATAATAAAATTATTTTTACATGTAAACTTAAATCTGCAGTTTGAAAGAATTACATTTGAAACTTACTAAACAATGGAGAGAACTTTAACTTGTCAATGGTATAAGATGGCAATTTATGAAAAAATAGCATTTATGTAAAGTATGTTTTAAAATTCATGTCAACAGTAGTATTTACATCGCCTGACGATTGCTTAAAGAAATAAACCTGCTAAAAACATAATCATAAATTGAAGCATCTCTTTCAAGCACATTTATATCATAACTATATATTTAAGAAACTGAATTCAAAAAGTCTCATCAAGAAGGACAGAATGTATGGTATTGTAAAACATAGTAACTTGACACAGTTCAAAACCTTTGTTGTTTTGATCTTCATGGTGTATTTAAAATATTTAATGAATTCAAGAACTAATTATTGTAAAATTAAAATTCCAAGAACATAAATGTCAGAAAGTTTTATATGATCCACTAATTCCTAAATAGTGCTATATCAAGCCTTCCCTCAGGTTGGACTGATTTCATACATGCAAATATACATTATCATATTTACTTCAAATTTAAAACAAAAACAAAAAAAAAATGGAGGAGGGACATGGAGAATAAATCATACCTGAATTATTTTGATAAGAATTGGAAAATAAAGAATTTCAAACACAGCAGAATCTTTATTGCATAATATGTTAAATAAATATTTCCAAGTTTTTTTAAAACATAGTAGATGTAGAATTTCTTTCATTATTCATTAACATTATAATGCAAATAACAAATATTTCATTAATACTACTTTCAAAACTATAATACAAATACATTATACACAAACAAACTAAATCTTAAAAGTTAATGTATGCTTCATATTTCAATTCATAATTGCACAATAAAGTGCAACAGAATCAGGCAAACGTCATTTACACAAAATTTGTAAACAACTACGCTAAGGTACCAAAAGAAGAAAGTTGTTTTACATGCCCTCTTATATTTTATAATATTAGACATCGCTGCTTGGAATAAAATTCTAGGCAAATTGAAAATGTTATCAACAAAATACATGTCATATAATCAATAACATTTGTTGAATTTGAAAAACAATTAAAAAATATATAGAGCTAAATATATAATGCACAATAAATCTCTAAGTAAACACTATTTAAACATATCTACAGCAAGTCACCACTAGTTTCATACTATTTACAATTTCTCTTTATCACAAGTAAGAATTTCATATATGATCAAATTAAGAGCAATTAATCACTGCAGATATAAAAAGATACTCTTTGAAGGAACTCAAGCCTCTTCTATATTTTTTCTACCAAAGTTTCAAATGTAAATTTCAAACAAATTAATATCATTATCATTTTTTTAAACACACTGGACTGTCATTAAGAGGATTATTTTGAAAACTTTTAATAGAATAGTTGAATGATTATTAATAGCAGCAAATAGTTTTAAATTAATATGTCATAAATTGGGAATCAAAGGAAAAATATAAAAGAAATAATAAAAATATGTCTTAAATTATCTTAATTTACTGTATCCACTAAATTGACCAGAAGAAAGGTATATTAAAATGTAGTGTCACCGAGGATCATTTACAATTTTAAATGCTTCAAATGTTTTCAACAATAACTGACATTCTAAATTCATATGGGTTCTGTAGAGAAGATTATGATCTTGCAGGTTCAGTATACCAATAACAAAAAAAATCGACCGTTAAGAAAGAAACTATCGTTCACTTTTTCTCTCTCTCTCTTTCAGTAGTATTAAAGTTATAAAAACAAACAAACAAATAAGAAGAATTAATAGAACTAAATATATCAGAGAGAGATGAGTCTCAAAATTCAACCACAAAGCAAAAATTGCCAAAAGAGTTAAAGGAAATCTATAATTACATAAGTATTAGAAGAATAATTGTAAATTAAACTTGATTTTCCACTTGGGTAGATTTATCATTTGCATCTAATTTATAAACAGTAAATCAATATTTAGCAAATCTTGAATTAATTTTGAATTCCTAAACAGCAAAACAAATCCAAAAGACGTGTGTAAAATGGTCCACCTGTGATTACTTTTTTAAATTTTATTTTAATATTTAAAAATAAACGCTTAACAAGAATGGACGAATTTTACAGAAGAATTATACAATCATTAGAAAAAAAAAAACCAACATGTTCATAACCCACGATTTTAATTTTTAAAGATGTGACGTTACTAGCTCTGGATTGGTACAAAATTTAATGTATTGATGGTGGTGGAGGAGGGAGGTGTGCTTTAAGAAAATATTGTTAAAACACTAAATTTAGTATTTATTCTATTTGATAAAATACTTACTATGCACGGATGTATCTTTGTTAAGTTATTATGACTAAAATTTGCATCAGTAACAGCCTGCCAGAAAGGCCAATTTTGCACAGGATCCACGACAGGGCACCAATGCAGTATCTCACAGAGCAAAAAGGTAGACAAATTCGTAAAGGATTGCCGAATTTTTATTGTTTTAAGTCTTCTTCTTAAAGCACCGACAGCAATCAAATTCTTTTCCAACTGGCAATTTAAAATCTAGAAAGGGGAGAAAAAAAATTCGATGAAATATTTTTTAACACATTGGTTGTCATGTGCATCGCACGTGATTCAAATCTACTTTTTAATTAAATTATCCCCTTCTCTATTATAATTAAGAGACAGTAAAAAAGCAATAATCTAATTACACTGCTTGACAATTGCTAAGGAACCGTTACGTTTTTCGGAATTAAGTACAGACAATGATTGAAGAAATGAAACTAATTACATATTTAGTAGGGAGGATGTGCATTTATTATAATGCAAAATGGTGCAGTTATCGACACATCGAAGAATTAAAAACTTGAAAATAAAAAAGATGCTCCTTGGATGGTTTCCAAACAGCCCCACAAAAATTGATCTTTAGGTCAGAATGATGCAGACATGAGTACCTTAGAAAGATGTGTGATAACTGCACATTTTGACACTAATGCACATTTTGCATCTGTTCTCCATGCTCTCCACTAAACTATCGAAGAGTTCTTGGGGGATATTGTCCCATTCTTCTTTCAAGGCGATTTTGAGTTCTTGCACTGTCTGGAGAGGGATGGTTCTTTGTGAAACACGTCTGCCAATAATATCCCAGGCATGTTCAATTGGATTTAAGTCGGGAGAGTAAGCAGGTCCTTTCATACGGACAACATTTTCACTTTGCAGTGTGTGCGATACCTCAACGCTTCTGTGTGGCATTATAGTCGATAAACAAAAAGTCGGGACCTACAGCATCCCAAAAAAGACGAACATGATCCAGAATAAACTCTCTGCAATACCGTTGCGATGTAATGCCTCCTCGCTCAAAGATGTGAAGTGGTGTTCTGCCATTGTGCATGATGCCTGCCCACACCATCACGCCTGGTCCTTACCGATCACGTTCACTAACAAACTATTGCAAAACGTGTTCCATGCTCTCTCCACAGTAATTGGTGGCCAGAATCACTTGTCCCTTTGAAACGAGATTAGTCTGAAAACATCACTCATCATTTTTGGATATCCCAACCAACATGTTCCTTACACCAGTGAAATCTCTCACGACAATGACGTGGTTGAAGCGGTATGCAACGAACAGGCTTCCGTGCGTACAAACCAACTTGATTTAATCGCTGTGAGATGGTTCTTGCAGAAACATGCGTACCGGTAGTGGTTGCAAGGTTAGCAGCTATCTGGCCAAGAGTTAAATTTCTGTTCCTTTTTGCCACGAGGGCTATATAGCGAACCTCTAAAGATGTGGTGTTCCTACCACGACCCCCGGCATGCTTTTACAAAGCACTTCCATCTTTAGCGGCCTTCTTTAATCGCGAGATGACACTCATTGCAGCAGCTACAGTGATGACACTTTGACCTGCTTCGAGTCGGCCAACTGCTCGTCCACGATCGTAAGCACTCAAATGATGTCTTGCTGACATTTTACTCTTAATTATTGCAAGACCAAACAGAATTTCAGAGAAAAAACTTTTATAACATCCTGCACTACTTTGGGTCAAATATCAAGTAGCATGAATTTTCGTACGAATCATGAACTTGCATGCAATGTCTTTTATACAGATAATGAGTCCTGGTCTACCACGCCCTCTCAACTTGAATCCACTTTTATTGGTCAGCTGTCTGAGACGCAATTTTGCATAAATCACTTGTTCCTTAGCAATTGTCAAGCAGTGTAGATACATGGCCAGAAACAAATGTAAACAAACAATAATAAAAAATAGATATTAAAGCATTAGCAAACAAAATGTAAATTAAAGGGCAGTCGGCATTATACGTATAATTCCTAAGACAGCAAACATACAATTTATAAAAAGATCATCAGAAAACGAAAGTCTAGCATAAAAGATTTTGATAAGATACAAAGAAAGCCAAATACCAATATTAAGTATTTAGCTGAATGGAATGGTACAATTCATATATATAATTATTTTTTTCCAACTAGTAAACCCTTGGTAAGACGGGGAAAAACAAAACAGACACTCACTATTATTTCATTTCCCCAAGAACTTTAATTTATCGTGAGTTTAGCACCGGAAAATAACTTCAAATGAAGGATAAAAATAACTTAAATTAACGTCTCGTTTTAAAGCAGCACGAGAAATATTTTGGAGGGGACCATGTAATTTTGAACATTGTTGAGATGACGAGAACTATTGAGCTATTAAGCTTTCTCAAAACTTATTCACCACACCAACGGAAGAGATCGATTAACTCTGAAAATAGATTTAACGTACTTCATGTCCATATACAAGGCGTAGTTTCAGTGGAATCAACTTCACATTTGGATCTTTCTGCTGTCTAAGACGAAGTGTTAACAATAGGTCATCACAGCTTCTTGAAATGAAGAGCAAATTCATAATACATAAAAAGAATAAGTAATAGGAAATCTAAGAGAATTTTTTTTTTGGAATCTATACAATTTCTTCAAATATATTTCTTTATAAATACAACAGTAGTGGCTTATGTGGGTTTCAGCTGCCGGGAAATTCGTCCAATTTGTCGCTCCCTTATTTAGGTATTTAACTCCAAAAAGCTCCAAAATTTACAAAAATTCTCAAGAATTTTCGGCAAGAGTAATTTTGCTTTTGTGTATTTATTATGCAGGATAGGAACAAAGAAGTTATGTATGTATGTGGCGTAATATAATAAATAAATTTGTTACAAAATTTTAATACACAAACCACGTACTGATATATGCACAACATTTGTGATATGAATCGATAAGTTATTATTACAGAAAATTAAGGGCCGCGGTGACCTGGTGGTAAGGTCTCGGCTTGTGAGCCGTAGGGTTTCAGGTTCGAGACCCGTCGTGTGAGGGGGTCTGTTGCAACGTCATGCCAAACGTCCTCCCGCTGGTGTGGAGAGGGGGGTGCCAGCTCAGGTGTCGTCCTCGTCATCTGACCGCGGTTCAAAATTACGAGGTACGTCCCAAAATAGCCCTAGTGTTGCTTTACAACGGGACGTTAATATAAATAAACTAATACAGAAAATTAAGAGCACATAACGAATAACAGTGAAAAGAATATAAAATACAAATAAACATCCTATCAGAACTTGAATGACACTTTTACGAAATACATTTTTCGAAACATTAATAGATTTAAAAATAAAACTTCTGCCTTTAACTAAATCTAACAGCAAAGTCCTTTAATGCACTATCAACATATGTAGCATCATATACTTCTTGCTCAACAGAGAAGTTAGCCAACTGGTGAGATTATTGTTGATGTTGAATTTTGAAAAGTGTTTCTCACAGCTGGCATTGCGCATAGAAATTGTGAGGAATATTCGGAGTATTATCATAATATTGGGCAGCTTGGATTTCACAGTAAATTGTAATAATCCAAGAGTATAAATAATAATTAATTAATTTTTTTTCTTTGCTTAAGGCTTTAAAAATCCGTTGTCGAACTCACAAGAGCATGAAACCTTGTACGTCAATTTCGGTTGATGCGCACTGCCAAATCCCGTAGCTGCTGAAACCTCTCACGAAATTTTACAATTATTCCATCTAACGGAGAAAACTGCTGCCATTTCATTTTCACGAGACAAGTTGGGATCTCTACTTCTGTCATCAAAAATGCGCCTTCTCACTTGGAAATGCCAAGGTATTTACATAAATCTTTTGCATTACTTATCGCGCCGTGTATTAATTCCTCTCCTTCTCTAAAAGTACGGTCTACAAAATACTTTCTGAATTTTTAATCGAGTATCTTTGTTTATAAATAATTTTATGCCTCATTGAATTCGTATGGAACATACTGCAAGAGGCTCTAGAAACAAAGAAAAGTAAAATTAAAACTAGCGAAATTCGTTTGTCTGTTTTTCAATTTATATTTTCATCTGCCTCGGTCAGTTTTGCCAGAATGACCAAAATGTCTTCGTAATGATGCCGTGTCAAATTCACGGCATCGCCCATTGCACTTCACAGCATATCCTGCATCTTTTTTTAAACTTTTGTCTGTAGCTAATATCAGAATTTCCAAACGATGTGTGGGCATGGGAAAAAATAAATACCAGCCTTAAGCAACGTCCACTCAAAGAAAGCAGTATTGGCACAAGGATACATTTTAAGAATCTATAATTTACAGAAAAGTTATTTAAATCCATAACTTAAAATTCCGTTTTAAAAAAAGAAATACAAATTTCTTTGCTAAAGATATGCTATTTGTACTTACAAAAGTTTAATTACAAACCAATGATTAAAATTTAATTCAGATATCAAGGCATCACAAATGAAAAGACCGCCCCCCCTCAAAAAAAGACATCAACTGCTGCTGTAAAGAGAATTTCAAAATTTAAAACATATGAATCTATTCAAGAATTGAAGGGTTTGCTATAAAAAGGAGGTAGCTCTAATTATTCAAGTTTGCAGAAAACCGTAAAAAACGCTTAAAATTCTAAATTTCAAATTGTGTGAATATTTTTCTTTTGATCAATCTTCTTAATTGTTCCTACATATTATACTCAATATGTTGGAATATTGAGTATAATATGTAGCAAAGTATACTATATATCCTACATAGTATTTTCACTCAAAAATATCTTTTCCAGATGACGTGGCACATGTTGGAATATTGCAGCTACTTCTTCCTTTCAACCAAATTGATAGTCTGTATACCTCTATAAAATATTTCACAATAAAAATGAATTTTACTATAATATTATTTTATTTAAAGTAATCTAACAAAATATACATACAACTTGGCTTTAAAATATATATATATATATATATATTCCCATTACTCATCACACTCCCCCACTGTAACTTAATTAACACTCCTGATCTGCTTTGTCGTCGGGTTGTAGCCCATTGTGAAACTGCATATCATTTTGTGGGGCGTATTTGTGAGCTAGTTCCATTATATTCTTACATTTTGCGCTCTTAAGTGGATGAGAGTGCGAGTAAGATGGCTGAATCTTGTTTAACATTAACGGAGTAGTGTTTTGGATATTGAATATTCTTACTGGCTTGTTACAGAGCAGTCTATAACTCTCTCTACATAATTAAGTTTCCTGTATAAATTTGCGATTTTTCATAAGAAAAAACTCTGTATTTCGTTATAAAATACTTTTGTTACCATTAGAAATGATGTAAGGAGTTTTCAGGAAGAAACCTTTTAATAGGTCAATGAAGTTGAAATCATTTCTTGGGTAACTTTAGTAACAAACTTTTCATTTGCCTTCTCTATGATACCAGCATACTCACATGGTAGAAAAACTCTTTCTACTTTCCTTGTACGTTTTTCAATGTTTCCGAAGGCAGGATCGATGCGGGAAAATGGCGATAGCTCCAGGAATTACCTCTATATTACCAATGAGACAGACAGCTCCATCGCTTAAGTAAAGCAAGAACTACCGATTGGAGCTACATCTTTCTGCACCAAACGGACAAGTTTTTTTTAACCACATGATATTGCATGTAATATACACTCCCCTAAGTTGGAGCTACATCCTTTTTGCAGCAAACCCTTCAATCACAAATAACAATTAAAAGTTGGAATGGGGATTTTAATTATGACACTCAAAAATTCAGCATATAAAACAGTTAGGAAATTTAGAAAACAGGCCTGAATCATTTAGGACAGCTTGACCATAAACGTCACCCCAATATGCTAGAAAACACATAAAGATGCAGAAATAACAAGCAAATAATGGATAAACGATCTTTATCTCATGGTAAGTTACAATAAAATAGTACATGTGCATTTAAAACCTCAGAACAGATACTCGGAGTGCTTGCCATTCATAGTTAAACATGAATCACAACATGGACTAGAGAACCTTTCGTAAATAACTGGCATTTCAAGGATATTTTGAGTGAGGATGGAGATTTTTTTAAAGAAATCTGTTGTGGTCACTACAAACTTTGTAGACTGAGGTTCTGGGAGTTTCCCAATAGAAGAAATCCAGGCTAGTTAAATGAGGAGGTCACAGAGGTCATGGAACAAATACAGCGCATTGAATCCATTGAGTTTCAAAAGTATTTCTCAAATAATCACAGCAACATTTGAAAAAAAGAGCTGCAACCCAATCATGGAGGAATCTCATTGCAGGGCAAATGTACAAGAACAATGTGATTCCAGGATAAACATGTCGTTCGGTAAAATGCAGTATGGCTCGTCTTAAAATCAGAATGATTAGGAACAGGACCTAAATTATTATTGGGCATCTTGTGCACTTTGATTAGTCCACACAAGAATATTGAGGTGATTAAAAATATCTTCACAGGTGAAAGAGACAATCTGTAAACAGAAAAAAAAAGATCGAAAAAAAAAAAAAAAAGCTAAGTTCTAGTCATTTTTGCAAGCACCAACGTAGTAATTCCATATGTCATGGGTAATTTCCAATAACTCGGCACATTGCAGATGGAATGAATTTTAATACTCCCCATGTAATGTGCACCATACACTGGACGGAGAAACTGTAAAATCATGGTCATCGGTACATACACTTGTGCCAAGGTTTTGTTTTACACGAAAAAATATCTGTTCATCTGAAGCAGATAGGGATGCATTTCATAATTATTTTGAATAATATATGCAATTCAATATATTCCGTATTCACAAACATTTCATGATGCAGTACATATTTGTTCGGATATCATTTTACTTACAATTTATCTGCAGCCTTTCCATTATCTCGAATTACTTCAAACATAAGATCAGACATCTCAATATCCACAAAGTGTTGTATATTCTCTATATGCAGTCGAAACAGTAAATGACTGGCGCAAGCCCGATTAGAGATGCAAAGCTACTATTGTGCTATTCAACTTTAGCCGTTCTTCACTCTATAATACAGAGATCCTCAAGTTTTTCAAATTTTATATCATAAAAATAAGAAAGAAAATATATATGTTATTATAAACGAAGTTCCGATTAGGAAATAAGGTGTGCTAAATGGAGGGTTTATTATCCAAGAAAGAAACATTTTAAACTTACAATGGTGTGCAAAACTTAAGCAACTATATGAATTTTAAGCACATAGCCCAGAAATTGCAGAAAAAGGGTTATTGCGATTAGTACAATGAACACGCTATTCAGCTGAAGCTGTGTATGCAAATGTCAGGAACAGAACATCATAGGCGACTTGAGTGTACGCAAAACGCGTACAGCCGGCTCAAGTAGCTCAAGACTTCAAAGAAAGGAAGAACGGAGGCGCAATTATTCAATATTCACAAACATTCACTGCAAGTGCAAGTGAGTTCTTTCGTGAAATTTGGTTAGAAGAAATTATCTGGACAACTTCACATGTGGAAGAATGACCGAAAAGCTATAGGAGGTGCGTAGTTTGATCAATGTAGCTGAAGAGTTCGGAATCAACAAAAGTGTCGTTTCGAGCGCTTCGAAAGTTTTCCAAACCATTGGTACAGCTATTAGAAAGGTTGGTGGTGGCTTTCCTAGGAAAGCAACTGCAGTAAATGACCTATATATCGTCCTACAGGGGAAAACAGTCCGACACCAGATAGCAAGCGCCATTGCTTAGCAACAACTGTATATAGCAACAGGGTGACAAGTGTCGAGGTTTACTGTGTCCAGACGCCTTTACAAAGGTGGCCTATTCGCCCGCCGACCTGAACGCTGCATCCCTTTGACAGTTTCCCACCGGCGGCACCGTTTAGAGTGGTGCAGGGAGCACAAAAACTGGACATTTCTTCAATGGAGCCGTGTCCTCTTTACAGATGAGAGTCGTTTTAGTGCCACAAGCGATTCCCAACGCCAGTTGATTTGGAGAGAGGTCGGGACACGGTTTCATCCCAGTAATATCACGGAAAGAGATCATTACTATGGTCCTGGAGTTGTCGTCTGGGGCAGAGGCGGCGACAGTGGGGGAGGGCAAGAGGGCAATTGCTCCCCCCGTCGGTGACCGCTTGTTCCCCCCCCCCCCCCGTCGCCAAGAAGTTGAGAATTTTGTCGGCAGAAGTCTTTATTACTTAGGAACGTAGGTGTGACGAGTATGGTATTAACGAATATAATTTAA
The DNA here is from genome assembly GCA_026543865.1 of Argiope aurantia. Classification (NCBI taxonomy): domain Eukaryota; kingdom Metazoa; phylum Arthropoda; class Arachnida; order Araneae; family Araneidae; genus Argiope; species Argiope aurantia. Next base: position 587,874 of record JAPMOR010115673.1, on the reverse strand, counting down.
AACCCAACTTAGAATTGATGTATTATAAGCAATCAAAGTATCCGAGGAATGATTTAAGTTGGCAGAATGACAATGTTCGACAAATAGGCGACTGGTGAATACATTTTACGACAATTCTCGGTGAGTCGATAAAAAAAAATCAGCGCAAAGTTAGGTCGACTGTGTCGAACATAAGATGGAACTGTCATATATTCAACCCATAGTTTGCTCAACATTTAGCATAATAACCGACGAGGTGAAATGAATCGCATTTTACCGACTATTCTTTGTCCGTCAACTAAAAGAATCGAAACGGCGGATGTGAAATGAGAGGTAATCAGACATCTAATTTAATTGTCGGATATTCAGCCTATAGTTTGCATTACATTCAGCAGAAATACCGCCGAAACGAAAAAGTGAATAAAATAACGCATTTGGATTATTTTTTTTTCCCTTTCCTTTTCTTTCTTTTCATCTAAGAAATCAGTGCGACGGACTCCGGTGACGTTTGCGCTACATTCGGCAATACAAGCGATAAAATGGCAGATGAATTGGATGTTATATTTTACCGACTATTTTTGATTGGTCGAGCAAGATATACATGCGACAGATGTCGGTGGAGTTCTGTCGATAGATTGTTGAACCTAAGATGAAACTGTCGTATATTCAACCCATAATTTTCAAAATATTTGGCATAATAACCGACGAGGTGAAAAGCGCCGCATTTTGCCGATTATTCTCTATTGGTCGACTAAGAAATCGAAGCGGTGGAAGTAAAAATGAGAGGTAATCGGACATCTAATATCACTGTCGGATAGTCAGCCTATAGTTTGCATCACTTTAGGCAGAAAAGCTGACAAAACAACAAGTAAATAAAATATCGCGGTTGCTTTTTTTTTTTTTTTTTTTTTGGCTAAGAAATCAATGCGATGGACACCGATGAGGTTTGCACATTTGACTGTACATGCGATAAGATAGCAGGTGAACAGGATGAAATATATACACACACACACACGTACTAAAATAATCTAAGTATGCACTTAACTTGTTCATTGAATTAATGGCTCAATTTTTTAGATTCTACATTTAATATTATAACTAAGACAGAGGAAATGTAGTGTAATTTTTCCTTCTTTTTGAAAATATTAGTTTACTACAGTTCTGAACGCGAAAAGTATTTAACAATAAAACATACTTAAAAATAAAAATAAGGGAGCGCAAATTCAATATCTTATTGCTTTTGAATAAAATGTAGTCATTTTTTAATCTAAATAAACACGTATGTATAATTACATGTTAAATAGCTCATTTTTTTACAAGCGTATTTTGCATATTTTACTATGATATTTATAAACGAAAGAACTTTAATATTTACAAGATATTAAACTTATAAAGTTTTTCTGTCCACCTTAAAAAACAATCACATCCCCTTAAATTTCCACATTTTATACGGTTCCTGCGTGTGTGTTCGGAAGATATTTTAATGCCGATAGTTTTGTAACAGCCCTTATTTAAAAACTCTTTTAGGTTTTTAGGTTGGTGATTACATGGCCAGATTATCGAATAGGTAGAGTAGGCTACTGTCTAAGGCCCCTTACAATTTCAGGGGTATCCAAGAATTTTCGTTTTTTTTTTTTTTTTTTTTTTTTTGTGGTGTAAAGACATTTCTTTTTATAGGGACATTCTACTTAAACATATTCTAAATAAAATCAACATTCGTTTAAATTACAGAATATTTTTTTAAAAACTTATTTAATGTTCCCAGATTTGAGTGCTTGCAAATCAGTGAGGTCTTGTACATGCTTAGTTAGCTGCATAGAGCCGATATATATCACTATTTCAACTCTATGGGTTAGCTGACAGACTCAACAATTTCCTTCTATAAAGAATGTACGCTGTGATCACAAAAGAAGGGGGAGAAGAAATTGCAACAGTAATTCGGAAAATAGCTCCTCTTGTCTCATTGAAGGGGATACTCCTTCCAAGGATATAAGGGAGAAAGATATACGTCCTTGATCTTATGTAGAGGGATTGATAATGTTCTGTAGATTTCTGTTTATTCTCGTTTTCAGTCCGTACTCATTTATTAAACTACTAGTGTGTACATCCGACGTTTCTCGCAATCAAAATACTTCGTTAGTAATAGTTTTAAAATAAAAAAAAATCATTATTTATGAAATATTATAATATGCAAAATACTTTTAGCGTTTCATGTTTTTAATTAAAATCAATGTCAATTAAACCAGACTATTTTTTAAAAATGCCGATAAATTCTTTATTTCACAATCATCCGCATTTACTTAATTGTTTCTTAAATTTGGAAAAAAATTGGCGAAAGAGAAAAATTACAGTGAAATGAAAGTGCATCCTTGAAAAGGAAGAAGTTTGAATTTTAAGATTGTATTTATAACATATAAATACATTTCTTGTAGAATAATTTGCTCCGAAATTGCTGTAGAAAAACTATAAAATTCCGATGTATTCTAATTAATTGAATATTTAATTTTCATACTTTGAAAAGTTAACAATATTCTCTCTCTCTCTCTCTTTTTCAAATAAGTATACAAGATTTGATTTATTTCAGCCCAGTTCTTTAGATTTATAACATATATACACAGCCGCAGTGACCTGTATTTATATTAAGATTAAAGTTTAATTCTCTCAAGATATTGGCATTTTTTTTACCAAGTTTTTGAAGATAGAGAATTTTCAAGATTCGCTTGACTAGTACAGAACACATAAATAAAATTAAAAATGTACTTTTTTAAAATTTTCATTTTTGATTGACTTAAAGGGAATTAATTCATCAGTTTTACATTTTCACATAATCCAAAAATTATAGTCAAGAGATGATGACTTAAGACAGCATATCTCACTGATAAAACTCCCACATTATGATTACAAGGTGTTTGAACCATGGCATATTTAAATAAACAACAGGAAAATATATGTACATAAACATTTGCAGCATAGTTCAACTTAATAAAATTTAAGTATGATTTATTTTAATAAAAATACTCAACTCACCTCTATTGTTTCTAAAAACTTAAACATCGAAAGATCATAAGACAGATAATTGGGGATGATGTTACTAGATTCAAAATATTTGAAGCTACCAACAATCTTCAAATGCTTCAACTGAGTAACAAACTCCACTAAATGGGCAATATCTTGCTTGGGATTGTTGGAATCTAAAAAACATCAGCATTTTAAATATTACAAAAATATGAATAATTAGAAATTTAGCTTAGTATTTAAATAGCTGCATAATGAGTAACACATTACAACTGATTTCATTTAAGACCTTGTCAAATGCAGAAACAAAGAACAATGGAATCCTAATATTGTATAATCCATACAACCTATTATAAAGATTTACAAAATGCTCGGGGCTTCTGAAAAGTTCTACCAGGATTCTGAAATATTTAAATAAGTTATAAAATATCAAATATTTTAATGTCTTTTTTTATTATTTTGTAGAAATGATATATAAGGAAAAAAGCAAGCAGGTATAATAATAATAATCATTTACTTCAATAACTGTTATATAAGAATATTTTAATTCCACATTATAAATGAAATAAGTTTTTTTCAATAAAGTTTAATACATATTGAAGGACTTTAAAGCAGTAAGTACAGTCTGATTAAAATTATTTTAAGATATTTGGTATTTATCAGTTAAATCATACCATATTGCAAAATAAATAAACGAAATTTCTACATCGTTTTGAAAATGTAAAGCTTTCACAAATCACGAAAGAAGGTAAAAAAGGCGATAGTAAATACAGTAAACTTATAAGTTCCAGCTGAAACGATACTTACAAACAGAGCAATGCAAAAGCACTGATACATAATTCCGATAATGTTGCAAACTACATATATACAGCTTTCAGGCTTTCATAAGTTTATTACAAAGTTCCAAAAGAAAAAAATGTATATTTTGTGAAATAATTTTGATTTTAGTTTGGTTCTGTATTTCTTCTATCAATTTTATTAACAATAAGATCCAAAATTTCAACTTTTAAAATTCTTCTGACAAAATAACAAATTGTTATTTCAGCTCATTCGAAAAGTTTTTCCGTTATATCAAGTTTTCTGTATTGTTCTAAAACGATGCATTTAAGGACGCAACCTCAAATTTCAAAACGTCGACAGCTTTTCATCTGGCATTCATCGGCGGCAAAAAATATGAAAGTTAAAAAATACTGTCCTTCCCATATATTTTATTGATAGTCTCTACATGTGGAAGACAGTCTCTGGCCCTATGGTAAGTTAGAGTTTTTACTCGTCGGCTCACTAAAGAAGGTCACTAATAAAAAAATAAGAAATTACTGAAAATGGGAATTTTATTTCCTAATAAATACGTTGTAGGATTTTAACTATTTAATTTACAAACATTCCCACCAATAATTTCTCGTAATAATTAATGCATAACGAACTCCATACTTAATAACAAGAAACGGAATATTTGTGTTTGTTTAAACTTATTGTTGTCTGTTTAAGAGCTCAATATTTCATATACAAGCCTCAACATATCTTAAAATAATCTGCAATAATTCTAATTATTATATTATTGTATATAATTACAAATAAAAAAAATCAGGCATCAAAACAGTGTTGGACAATGCACTTAGTGCAATATATAAACACATATAATGTAATCATATTTTTGTTTGAAGCAGAATGCATTTTCGAAGACGAAAAAACTCACTCAAGTTTTAAAGTTCGCTTTTTTTTTTTCCCCTCTCCCGGGAGGCAGGCAGGCATGTTTATGTACATGCGGCGCAGACAAGCACGTCCACTCACAGTAAAAGATTAGTCAAGAAGTGGCGTAAAAAAAGGGAGAAACAAATTATCTGTCTTATATACTGTGATGTTTTAATAGGGATTTCCATAGCATGTTAATCAAAAAGCAAGGGAAACACAGGAATCTTTTAGAAGAATTTGTGAAGTCAGCGGTATTTTGTTCCTTCACGCAGAGCAGCGTGTGAAAGTGTCGGCGTTTAGTCGATTCAGCAATTTTATAAAGCTTCTCTTGAATTAATTAAATAGAGAAAGTGGAATTGGATCAGGAAATAAGATAATGAAATTATTAAGGGCTAAATTAAGATAAAACTTTGGAAATTGATTTGAATTAAACTAAGATTTTAAAATATCATCACATATATGTATGTAAAAACATTTTTAAAGCAGTTTCGCAGCCGAAAAGAGAGAAGACACTTTTGAATTCGATTTATTCCATCCCGGGAGACACAAATTATGCACAAGAAGGAAGCGACGAGATACGTCAGTCCACGACACAAGAGAAGAGAAAAAAAACAATGAAATATTTCCCCCCAGTGAATTTATATTATGAGGTTCTGACTGGGATTTCTTTGACACGTGTCGTTTCAGGTAAGGGAATTCAGGCATCTGCAAAGTATTAAGGATTTTTATCCCTTCACTCGGAGTCTGGGTTCCTATTTAAAGTAGTTTCACAGAGCTCGTGTAGCATTAATTAAATAAAAAAAAAGGTAGAATTGGATCAGGAAATAAGGGACCATTTTAGAATGAAGTTAATATGGGTTAAATCAAGAAAAAAATTAGGAAATTAAGTTTAAAAATATCATTACATATATTTATTTCCTGCACATATGAAAACGAATTTCAGACTCACAAAACATTGATTAATATTTTAATGTACTATAATTTTCATTACAAAATTAAGCTTTTTTTAACTTAATATTTAAATAAAGAGCAGATGTAGATCAAATAGTAAATTTTAATTATATACGAATTAAAAAGCTATTTTTTACGACTTTCAGAAATGAAGAACTTTTAAGTACGAATATAAAAATTAAAACTAAATTTATTCTCTTTATGAATAATTGTTGTTCTTGGTAAATTACATTTAAATATATTATGATTGGTTATTCTTTTTTTAAATTAATTTTATTATTCCTTTTAATGCAGATGGTTGTTAAATATTATATTTTTTCAATGCTAACTCAATTAAATTGACTTCGTTGTATTTAAGCAGAAAGTTTTTAATGTAAATTTTTAAATTGATAAACTGGTTACTTCTTAAAGCCATCCTATGGAATGACTAGTCTCACAATTATATAAAAAATAATTACTTTTATAATTTTATATAATTATTCTTATATCTCCTTTATACCTAATTATACCACCTTTAAAATTTCTATTCATATAAGAAATAACTAAACATGTGAAGAATAATAGCTTTAAAAAGTGCCATAATCATAGAAATTAAAGATGTGAATGAATATTTAAAGTGGTGTTCTACAATTTGCTCTATAGCACGAATATATCCTGCATATATGTCATTATATAATGAAATCTTACATAATCAAAAATCATTTATATTGAATAATAAGTTAAAGTAAGTTCCCGATAAAGCATAGATGAAAGCTAATTTACATTTATCAGTGAATAAAATGCATTATAATATTATTATTTTTTTTATTTTTTTGTATGCTCGTAAAATAAAGTGGAATATCACTTCATGTTTACTTATTTAGTAGTAAACAGTGATGATAGGAATAGTACATACTTATAAAGAAATGCAGGAATAAAGAGTTGAGAGAATGAAAATCAGTTAATATTTTTTATCTTAATCAATAAAACATTAACTTTTATATTAAAATTAATATTTTCAAACAATAAAAATATATTTTATTTTATTTTTTTCACAAATGCAACAAAATTTTCCATTTTGATGCTTTCAGCATTATAGTGATTTACACTCTGGTGCAATTATAATCTAAACTTTTAATACTCTTGAATATTTCTTTACAATAAAGAATCAAACTTCTCCTAAAGATTTTCACAGTAAATATTTTTTCATGTACGAAATAGCAATCGATTTTAACACGTAGATTGAAACTTTATGGATGCTTTTAAAATATCACAAAAATTAAAAATAAGTCTAGAGAATATATAAATCTTACACATATAAAAATAAAAACAACCTTTCAGCAGAAAATGTCATCTTTTGGTATACATTACTATCTTTAAGAAGAAATTTTTAGTTTTCACATAAGATGATTGATAGTAAAATAAAGCTGGGTGGACCTTTTTTTTCCGCGACTGTATATTATCAATGACAATTTTCTATAAATGAGTAATGTAGCATTTTCAAAATCTCATTAGTTTGTCTTCTTTTGCACAGCAGAATACTGAATAGTAACCAATATATTCAGTTAATTTTAAATAGCATTGCATCTGAACTAATGAAAGAATCGCCAATGATTAACTGGTAACTACACATGCAATTATAGCTAGAACAATACAATTCTTACATAGGTGTCGGAAGTGCAGTAAGTACTTGAACTAATGCATCCATTATTGACTTTTTTTTAAAATTAGTATACGAGTCAAAAAATTATTATCATTCTTTAAATTCTGTCTTTTTAATTTCCTGTGGTGATATGTTTATTATCCTTGAAAAATGCAATCAAAAGCTCAATCAAACAGTCAGATTTCTAAAAAAATGTATAGTTAATAAATTTGCTTTTTAACATCTTTTCAAATTAAATAGATAGAAGTATGATACCTTATGTATGCATATGTAAGTGTAAAGAAATATTTCACCAATTGTCACTTTTAAACTAGGGGGACTATAAAAAATATTTAAACCTTTAAATTATAAATCTCCACAAAATTCCAAATATATTCATAAAATTATCTACTTTATTTAATGGAACTATGGAAATTATTACAATAAGAAGCAATAAATACTTTTTTACTTTATTTAACATACCAAGGCATAGAAACCCTTATTGGGGCAGAGAATATCAAGACAGTGCTTAATTTCTTGTAACAGTCTCAATATCTTGTGATAATATATGTGATACACCGCATCTTTGATATAATACCACAAAGAGAAGTTCGAGAGCATGATTAAAGTAACCCCTTTTCACCCTACCCATGCCAATTCAACTTACCAAAAAACGATGTAAGGAGAAACACTTCAATTTTTACTATGCCATCCTATGACAATGCCAAAGGAAAGATGAAGTGTAACACAAAGCATACACAGACCTAGATATCCATGGGTAAAACCACACCTGCTAGAGCCTTAACCCATATAAATTTGTTAGTGTCAGATTCAGCGTGTAATGGTATTTTGAATGATGAAAATGCTTTTCAGTCATAAAACCAGATTAATGCACAATAAATTAATTTTCAATATTTAAACATAAGAAAGGCCTTCAAGCTATACCTCGTCTGAGTACATATACGTGCATAAGTTCGGATCGAAAGGGAAGATAATGTGAGAAAATATATCGCGAATTTAAAATACTCGGATGGGATGACAGAAGATCCTGATTATATCACATTCAGTCGAACCGCAGCTTGCAGTTAACAATTTCAGATTTGTAAATGAAGATTAATTGGCACTCACCACGGATTTATTAAGCCAATCAGCATTTATAAAGCTTTACCCAGGACTAACATTTATTTACAATAATGATTTCAAATACAGTTGGTCGATAAATACTAATGGGAAGAAAAAATGGCTCAAATACTCGAAAATGTAACATTTTATAAACGCACAACCGCAGTTCTATATAACCTTGCTTTTGTAAGAGAAAGAGCAAAAGATTTTCTAACACGATTGATGTAATAATGTCCCTGTCTCCATATATTTCTAATGCCATAAACAAATAGACGGGTTTGGCACAGGAAGTTTTCTATACCGAGCCTATAATCTGATTGAATCACATTTCAATAAGACTCAATAAACATTATATCTTTTCTTAAAAATAGTCATATTTAAAGCTTTTTTTTATTATTATTTTTTATTTAACAGCCTCTTGTATATACTAAAGTATACCTCATATATATATATATATATATATATATATATATATATATA
>JAPMOR010115673.1:566311-578914 GCA_026543865.1 Argiope aurantia | reverse complement strand
CACTAAAGCAAAGAGATCATAGAAAATGATTAAATATACGGAATAAATTTAATATATTTCATATCTAACTGGCAAATCACATCAATTGTTTCTTTAATATATATATTTTTAATAAAATTAATAAGAGTTTTCTTTAAATCTTAAATCTTTAAAATAAGAGTTGTGGACATAGTGCATAGAGAATTCTATAAAAAAATTTTTAGCATTAAAAAACCATGTTAATGAAACATGAAATTTATTTACAATTATTTACATTATTTAACAAAAGTGCCAACGATATTGAGTAATATTTTACAAATCTTAAATGTACAACATAGTTACCGTGATTTTTCTAACGAATTACAACCGTAATTTTGCTACTACGCTTTCAATTAGAAAGTCCCACCAAAATATCCAATTTATTCAAAACCTGCATTGTCAGAAACTTTTAAAACAAAATTGAATATCACTCCTAAACACCTAAAGTCTGAACTAAACGCATTTTACGTTGTCTCTGTCATTTATGAACCAAAGAAAAGATGTACTTTTACCTGACCAATGCAAAATGTGTGACCACTGATGAATTTTCCGAAAATGATTGCTTTTCATTATATGAAAAATAAGCTCTTTAGCCAACTTTATGCATCTACAGGGTATTAATTCGATTATTTAATCCTTTAACAGATACATTTTAAATCCTTCCCAATGGCTTTTAAACATATTTCATCAGCTCCTATTCTTATTAAACAAAGGTAACAGATATTTCAGTAACAGACATCCTGATTTCTTAAAATTTATACACCTTCTGATCATAACTATACAAAATTAAGATATAGTTTATAGATTTGGTTAAATACAAGCTATTAGTTAAATGATAAAACAGTATCATGAAAATGACAAAGCAGTATAGCTTAAAAGAACATTCATATCAACACCATGAAACCCATTTCTTTATGGTATAATTAAGTAACATGCATTTTACTCCTTCTCTAAGCATTTATTACATAAAAGCAATATTCCATGCAAATTAATTGGTCGCTAAATAGAGATACTCTACAAATAAAATGTATTCATAATTTTTCAGTTGATCAGTATAATCACTATACATTATTATGAGAAAGAAACACATTTGAAATAACACTTACAAAAGGGAGGGTCTCCAAGTTTCAAACGTTCTGTAATAGCATGCAATTGCAGAGGATTAAATTCAAATGGTTGTCCTTTCGCAATTATTTCATCTCCTAAATATAAAGACAAAAATAAATACAAAGTGAATACGCTGGCAAATACAACATAATTAACAACATTGTAAAAGAGAAAAAAGAGTAGATACTGGATAAAGCGACTTTTTTTGGCAGAAAAAAACCAAATTTGAGCAATCAGAAGAAATGCATTATTAATATCTCTTCCCATACAAAATCAATGGCGATTCACAACTAACAGAATAACAACGAACAATTTTAAAAACGACAGAATTACATAAACGAAGAAAAATTAATTTCTTTAAGTCACAATGAATAAAATTAAAATACTTTTGCACCTAAGCTGAAGATCAAGAAAACTGCATGGATAAATTTATGAAGTTCAATATCGTTAAAGGAAAAAAAAAAAAGTTAAAGAAAAGTCAAAATAATTCACCCCTAATAAATGCATACAAATCCATTACATCTGCAGTAATTAAAACAGACATTCTACAAAAACATACTAAAATACAAAGGCATAAATGATGCAACAGTTAAGTGTCAGATGGCGAAGAATCGATAGATGTTTATTGAATAAATTCTGCCCGCCTGACTTAAGACAAGTTAGAATAAAGTCGTGTTTTTCATTTCAAGTGAAAAAACTTCAATCAGGGAAGTGGTCGAATATTTTATTGTTTATTATCAAGCTTTGATCACAAATTCTTGGTTACTTTGGATAATTTTCTGCAAAGCACTACTCGACAGAAACAAAAATTTTAGCAATTAACAGCCAGGTCAATGATAATTATTTCGTTTTATACTATATCTGAACAATGAGGAATAAACGTAAAACTTATACACACTTTTTTTAAATACATGTATAATCTTAAGATATTGGAAAATTAAAGAATAACAAATTGACAATACATATATATTTCAAAGCAACAAGAGCAGACTTTACACATTTACCACCCATTTTGAATTAAATTTAATTTTGAATTTAATTAAATTCAACCCAAAAACAATCAATTCAGAAGAAATTTTTAAAATTAAATAAGATTATCATTATCAAAAAATCTCATAAATCTTTGACATATTAGTAAAACAAAGTCTGTGAAACCGTTCTTTTATATTTTTGCCCACAAACAGAATACTTAGCAAGTTTCTAAGCTCCAGGCTATATGCCCTCCTTCACTTAAAAATGTTGTCTAAAATTATACAATAAGTGCATTTATACTAAATTTGGAATAGCTCATTTATGCAATCGACATAAAGAATACATTTATGTAAAACACTATTTTTACAAGATGGAAACTCATCAAGTTTGAAAATATGCTGCACCTTTCTTTCATTTTGTTAAGAAGATTCTTAATCAAGGACTGCTTGTTAATATTAATTTTCAATTTTAGCAAATCATTTAGCACATGATTTTTACTATTCTTAAAATTTGTAAAAATACAATACATATTCTCAGTCAGTGACCAGGATTTATCTCTTTTAAATTCATATGTGCGGTTATACAAAAATGTATTAAAGCATTCAAATATAATAAAAGAATACAGCAAAAAAGTACCTTCATTAAACAGCATTTCTGAAAGAATGGATGTGATTGTTCGTATTTCCTGGAAAAAGGACAGTAATGAGAGAAAAATATGCACACATAATTTTATACATTAATAATTTATTTTATGCAGTAAAGTTTAAAAAATGTTACAAAATATTTAAAATCATGAAAGAATATTGTTTTATCCAATTGTCATTTTCAAAGAGGTTTCAGAGGTTGATTAGCTTTCAGAAAAATAAAATTTTCTACTTTTTTGTAAGTTGTTTAAGTAAAGTGAAATCAACTTGTCAAAGCCCTTTAAGAATTGGGAGTGCCAATTCAAATAATATTTTGTTTTCTAACCAAGACATCAAAATTTCAATGCCTTCCAAATACATTATAACATTGCTTAATAAAATGGCATTTACCTGATAATTCAGTCTACTGTCAAACTAGCTATATTAAAATCAACCCACTTATACACACCAAATAGAGCTAATTCTTCTAAAATAAAGGTAATATATTACTCATTGAGATGAAAAGAGATATTTAACAGTACACTACTGAAGCAAGTTTATATTCTGTTCACAAAAATATTTATATCTTAATTATTATCATTCACAAGATTGCCTAAAATTTAATTATATTTTCTCAAAACGTAACACTGAAAGTTGATAATTATTTTCCAAAATTAAACTAATATTACAGCAGAATCCTTGGCAGACAAAAAAAAAATTATATTCAAAAGAAAGTAACTGAAAAATAGACAATGAGTAAGTAAATAAAAATATGAATTAGGGTAAATTTGCATTACAAGCAATTTTTGCATTCCATATACAAAACACACACAAACACACAAAATATTTTTAATCTTAAAAAAATCATATAGTATCTTCTTATATCAATAAATCAAAATGCACTCAACATAATAAATTTAAAAACACTGCATTAACCAGTAGCAAAATTAATTGCAATTCACAATGTAAATTATTGTTTTGCTTTAAATGTTCATTAAATGATATTTGATTTATTTGTGAACTGAATTTAGCACAGAAAAGATGTTTACAATTCTGTTTAACTAAGCATTAATTTTTACTATTAACCAAATGCATAAAATGCATTTTTTTATTTTCAATTTAAATAATGAATTAATGATGACAGAAAACTAGTTTTAATTAATAAAAATTATATTTTAAGACAGGCAAAATTTTATGTATAATATTCGAGATACATTTTGAAAGATCATTTGAATAAAACTCATTTCTATTAGTAAAATTAATACAATAACCCATATAAAAAAATGAAACAGATAATTCCTAAAACAAAAATTATATTCAAATATTATATTTATTTGAGTATTTCAGTCATAGTTCTCTATTTTTATAACATTTCAATGACTTCTTAAGGTTCAAAATTATACAGGTAGTTGTCACTTTAAATTATATACATATGATTTATGAATAGTAATTACTTATCATTCAATGAATAGGAATTTTAAAGCATCATTTTATAGTATATATGCAAAGTTAGAGAAAGAGAGAAAAAAATCATTTTAAACTAAGCACATAAATGTTAACGTGCTGTTCTCAAGTATAAAAATTACAATATTCATAGTTAAAGTTAAAAAAATAAAAATTAACTTAATTTTAGTAGAATTGTGAAAACGCTTACATATTTTTGAAAATCAAGAAATATTGCCAGGGGCTCAGGTAACAATGTGAAATGATGCAATAAAGTCTGCAAATAAAACTCTAATCCCTTTTGACGCTCCATGATGAAGGACTCAGATCTATTGCCAATTATTTTCTTTGGTGGAAGCAAATTTTTGTTCACACAGAAATTTTTTGTCATCTGAAAGAGGAAAATATATTTCATTTACATACCCTCCAATATTGATTAATCAATCATAAGTAGCACTTTTTAGAGATATATTACTTATAATATAGTATCAATAAATTATTGAAGAATAGATATTTCCAAAGAATTTGAATAAATTAAAACAAATATTTTCAAATACTATTCAAAATTATTTAGCAAACATATACGATTGATTAAATAATAATATTTTATTCAAAATATATGAATTATATATATATATTATTCAAAAAAATCACACAGCATGATTTTGTTGATCAGACAAATTAACACTATTTGTTGGGCATTTAGATTGTTTTTTTTTCTTAAATAGCAAGTACTTTTACACTTTTTAAAGTCATTATTGCTTATCTTAATGTTATAACGAACTCCCATATACATTTTTGTAATGATGTGAGATTCCAGTGTTTTTGTATTTACGCTAAAAATTCTTTCACTCCCACTGGCACTGCTGTGAGTGAGGAATCGGAAAAAAGATTTTTTTAATAAAGTTTTTCATATATATATATACATACAATTTTTATAGTTTTCCATTTTTTCTCTATATAACCGTAACTCTTAACGTTCACCTGATTTCCGCAGCTGTAGGAGGGTATGCATTTATTCAAAAATTTTATCATAAAGCAATATATTAAAAATTTATAATTGAATCAGATCGGCAACCGAATACAGATTCCATCTCCCTAATAATACTAAATTACACATAACGCACACGAACTCTTACAAAACAAAAGTAGAGATGATAGTATGCAACAAGAAACGCATTTTTCACTAATAGAAGCCAAGGATTACAATCTACTCATTCTTTCAAAAACAAGTGCTCGTACGATCTTTAATTGAAGGAGAAGGAATCAGATCAAGAATTCATGGATGTCCTTTTCGCTAACTGCTTCATTTGTGCCCCCGAAATCTGGTGTGTTCCGAATGGATGCAAAATCAAAGACTCAGGCACAATGATGGTTTTTCATGCAGGTGTGAGAAACGCTCATCTCGTATCTTCAGATCCTGCGGACGGACTCAAAATCTATTAAGACATATATTTCTGTGTTAAGGCGAAGACGAAAAATTGAGATTAAGCAAGGCAAAGGACTCCAGAACAATCTTGCCTTGTGTCCTTATTTCGTTAGAATCCGCCCATACATATCTGCCAGTTCCTTGGAAGTGTACCGCTATAAGCTCAATAATATCAAATTGATTGTGATGTAATCACGATTATAAACTTTGTATGCTACCATTCATTCAGTGGGAAAGAAAGATGTATAGATAATCTGCCCTCTCCCCCTTTATTTTACAAAATCATAATAGCCAATGTCGTTTCAGCAGTAGTTCAGTTTAATTTAGTTGTATTAACGTGCCGTTTTAAAACAAGGCGAGGACTATTGTGGGATGGATCTAAATTTTGAGCCCTGATCAGTCACAAGGACGGCACTTGTGCCCAGACTCCTCTCCAACTTTCCACATCACATCATTGGGAGGGCATTGGATCCTAGAGAACGTTTCAAAAGCTGACCTTTTTCATCGTATTTGTGATATTGTGAAAAAATAACTGAGTTCATAACAGAACATGTTATATTACAAACTCAAATTTACACGCTAAGCAAAAATCATAGAGAATCTGTCAAATATTCTGGAAAGAAAACATGCAATTTTGTAACCCCTTTACAATTTACTGTCCACTATAATCCAATGCTTTCAATTTATTGGTTTTGATGAAAAGCTTGATAAAAAAAAACACACACACATACCAAATGACAGCGATTTTCGATCCGAATTTTCACGAGTAATTCACTGGAGCAATGATTTAGCAAATTAAAGAAAACAATAAGTTTCAAAAACCCGCAATGTTAAACAAAAATCAACAAAAATAATTAGAACGATCTACATGAGGTTTCCTTTCATTACTTTTGTTACGGGATTAAAAAGTAATAAAATATCGATCATATGCAAAATAAAATATTATTTACTTTTTCATGAAGTTCCACAAACTGCCTATATCGCCGTGTAACCTGCCACTTGAAAGGTGATACCCGTACTTCAATAACATAGTTCTGAAAATAAAATCTGAATTCAATAACAGCATCTAAAACGGAAATTATATTAATACTGTCATCAGTTTTATCATCATGATGTGTACAAAGAATTAAAAAAAATCACCCCTTCGGGAAGAAAAGAAAGTTTAAGTGTGCAGAAAGTTAAATGAAAATGTTCATTGCACTTGATATTTGCATTTCGAACTCATGTTTAAAAAACAGCAGTAATTACCAGAACTATTTGCTTAATTACAGGAAATATTCTATCAAACTACAAAATGAAAAATGAAATTTTTCCTTTTTTTTTTTACATTTTGAAAAAAAGGAATTTATAATAAAAAAACTGAAACAAGAAGTAATTGCAGAGCATCAAATGAGAGAGAAAATACGCTTTATCGTTCATCATAATTTCAAGTTAAATATTTCAAACCAAACTTTAATAAGACCAGGTATTTATTCAGATGCTATGTTGGAAAACCAAATTAATTTTATTTTATTATTTTTTTATTTCTGAAATATTCATTGCATATTTGAATGCTTATTGTCAATGCACTTCGAAAACTAATATATTTGGAGTATAGAATTTGACTCAACAGTACTTAAAAAATGATGAGCAGTTCTAAGCGATTTTTTTTTTCTAAATTAATTTTTTTTTAGATTACTTTTAAATTGATGGCTTGCCGAAATAACGAAGCTCATGTCCACAGATGTCATCTAATAACATCAGATAAAATGACGAGTTTCAATTTTACAAACATAATAATAAAGAATGCGTACCTATAAGTTACTTCGTTGTACCCCCCCCCCAAATTGTTAACTGGTTTAATTAAACTAATAGCTGAAAAGAAAAATAACATCTACAGTCCTTTTATTCTAAAAAATATACACTAGATAAAGATTTGTACTAGATTTACAAAATAATAATAATAAATAAATAAAACGATGTTAAGATTGATAATCATGCCAACAAATAAAAATGAAAGTATTAACTCTATTTGATTATGTTAACAGTTATCCATGTTATACAGGGTGTTTCAGTGAACCGTTTCAGAACTTCTAAGAGGGGTAGGGTACATCCTAACAACTCGAAATCATAGAGCAATGTGGGGTCGGAAATGCTTTCCTGAAGCGGTGTTGTACACAGAAGCACCATAAAGAAAAGAGACCGTAAATGAAAAATCGTTTTAATAATACATGAAAAGTAGCAAAAGGTACATGGATTAAAGTAAGTGTTCGAAGTTTCTTCCACGGGCTACAATGCACGCCTCACATCTCCGACGGATGGACATCAGAACATTCTGGAATACTCTAGGCATATCTCGAATCCCTCGCAGCTACTGCGATTCTTGCAACGAGCTCCTCAGCAGTGTCAACAGGGGTGTCATAAACAAGTAATTTCATATGACCCCAGAAATAAAAATCAAGACATGATAAGTCGGGTGACCGAGCAGGCCAACGCACGGGACCCTCAAGTCCGCTCCACCGTTGACCAAATATGACATCCAGGTAGTCACGAACATATCCGCTATAATGCGCAGGGGCTCCATCGTGTTGGAATCACATTGTCTATTGCGTCGATACAGTAATCTGTTCATCTCTCAAAAGTTGTGACAATACTTGCTGCAGAAAGAGCAAGTACGTAGGTCCGGTTAGACGACCCGGTAACAGGTAAGGTCCGATGAGGTGATCTCCCACAATACCGGCCCATACATTGACCGAAAATCGATTCTGTGCTGCACGACGTCGTATTGCATGCGGGTTCTCGATCGCCCAGATATGGTCGTTATGCGTGTTGAAAATTCCTTCCCTTGTGAAGGATGCCTCATCGGAAAACAACACTTCAGCAGGAAAAAGGGGATTTGTAGCACATTTTCCCAAGTACCATAGTGCGAAAGCAATACTAGGTACATAATCCTTCAGTTTCTGTGTCTGGACACGCTGCACGTGAAACGGAAGCATGTCTTCTGCTCGGAGAATCCTCCAGACGCTGCAATGGGAAACCCCGACTGCGTTTGCTACACTTCGTGTACTCGTTCTTGGATTCTCCTGTACATGCTGCAGCACATTCTGTTCTTCGTCTGCAGTCCGTGTTGTTCTTACCCTGTCCATGTGAGCTCTTTCTAATGTACCTGTCTCAGCTAACCTCTGGTGCAGTCTTGCAAAGAAATTATGACTGGGAATACGCCTCGTCGGATATCGTTCCGCGTACAAACGCTGTGCGGCTGGCCCACTACAATTTGCAGCCCCGTACGCCAAATGCATATCGGCTAACTCTGCAATCGTGTAATCATCCATACTACTAACTTGGCGTTCTTGTGCGAAATGAAGATTCCCTGCTCGAAAGCTCGGACTTTTCGCACAACGCCATCTACCGCATCAGGAAAGCATTTCTGACTGCCCATGGGTATATGATTTTGGTTCGACAGAATGTACCCCACCTCTCTTAGAAGTTCTGAAACGGTTCACTGAAACACCCTGTATAATACAAAGCAAATTTTAGGAATAATTACATTTAAATGAAACTCAACCAGCAGCTAATGCGAACAAATCGAAGAGCTTAAATTTACATTATGACAAATTTTATTAAAGTTCAGAAAATTTTGGCGAAGTGCCAAAATAACAAGCTCAGAAAATTTTGGCGATTATAGTGTCTTTTTTCTGGTTTATGATTAAATTGTGACAAATATGTTGTTACAAATGACAAATTAGGTCGCGTTCTATTAGATAAATATAAGAGTTCACTAATTAATTCTTGATACATCGTGATGTCAACCAGTTCATTTGTGGAAAGGAAACTTATCTTCTCCTTTTACAATTGGAGTTTTAACACTTTAACATTTTTCTAGATTATGTTTAACCAATAATGATTCAATATATTCAGATTGACACAGACTAATACCATTTTCATGTTTTACAATTTCTATACCTAAAAATTTACCGGTTTTGTTCTCATGTAATTCAAATATGCTTTTGATGCTATTTACAATCTATTGATACATTTCATCATTATTAGAAAATATTGCTAAATCATCTACATACATAATATAAAAATATTTTTACCAACAGTTTTAATGAATACACAATTGTCCGAGGCCAGTTACATCAATCTTAATTTTTCTAATTCACCTTTTATAGTCATATACCAGTTTCTGCCAGATTGTGGTAAGCCATAGATACTCTTTTGCATCTTACAAACTTTTTCATCTCCAATTAATTTTTCATAACCAGGTGGAGGAAACATATAAACAGTTTCTTCAATATCACTATATAAATATGCAGTTTTAACATCAAAGAACTTAAAAAATAAATTTAATTTTGATGCAAGTGCTATTAAAATTCTGAAAGATTCAATATTCACAACGGGCGAATAAGACTAGAAATAATCTTTATTTTTTATTTGATTAAAACCTGCTGCTACAAGTCTCGCTTTATATTTTGTTTCACCAGAGTAATCTTGTTTTAAAGAATATATCCATTTACTTTTTATTAATTTTGTTTATGGCTTATTTACTATTTCCCAAACTTCATGTTTATTTAACGAATCCAATTCATTTTTCATTGCTCTTTCCCAGTTCTTCCAATCAGCACTATTTTTTGCCTCTAAGTACACTGGTGTGCAAAACTTAACCAACAGGTATGTTTTTTGCCATAACTTCACGAGAAATCATCTGAGAGACATGAAATTCAGATTGCCCAACAGTTCTTGAGGTAAGAGTGCCCATTCCTCAATCAGCATCTGTTTAAGTTGTCCGGTGTTCCCAGAAGGATGTAATCGTGCCGCAAGGCGTCTCCCCAAAGCATCCCACACATGTTCTATCGGATTTAAATCAGGGGAGCACGCCGGCCAATCAATTCGAGTGATATCTTCACTTTCCAGGAACTCCTCAACAGCATGAGTCCTGTGTGGCCGAGCATTGTCATCCATAAAAACGAAGTCTGATTCAATGGCACCTCGGAACAGACGCAGATGGGGAAGGATCACCTCCTGACAATAGCGATCTCCAGTTACAGAACCTCTGTCGAAAACGTGGAGCTCAGTCCGCCCTTTCATCATAATGCCTCCCCAGACGACAACTCCAGGACCACCGAAACGGTCTCTATCCGTGATGTTATTGGGATGAAACCGTGTCCCGACCTCTCTCCAAATCAAATGGCGTTGGGAATCGCTTGTGACACTAAAACGACTCGCATCTGTAAAGAGGACACGACTCCATTGATGAGATGTCCAGTTTTTATGCTCCCTGCACCACTCTAAACGGTGCCGCCGGTGGGAAACTGTCAAAGGGATGCAGCGTTCAGGTCGGCGGGCGAATAGGCCACCTTTGTAAAGGCGTCTGGACACAGTAAAACGCGACACTTGTCGCCCCGTTGCTGCATAGTTGCTGAGCAATGGCGCTTGCTGACTGGTTTCGGGTTCTTTTCGCTTGCAGGACGATATGTCGGTCATCCACTGCAGTTGTTTTCCTGGGGCGGCCACCACCAACCTTTCTCACAGCTGTACCTGTGGTTTGGAAGGCTTCCAAGCGCGCGAAACGACACTTTTGTTGATTCCGAACTCTTCAGCTACACTGGTCACACTACGCCCCTCCTCCAGCTTTCCGATCATTCTTCCACGTGTGAAATCGTCCAGGTAATTTCTGCTAGCCATATTTCACGAATTAACTCACGTGCACTTGCAGCGAATGTCTTTAATTGCGTCTCCGTCCTTCCTTTTATTGTAGTGTTGAGCTGCGCGCGCCTTCCGCACGTGATTTGCGTACGTCTGTGACGTTTTGTTCCCGATATTTGCATACGCATGACCTTTCTCTTGAATGGGGTCACTTCACGGTCACGTGTCAGGTACCAAACAAACCGTTTCTATTCAATTTTCACCCGTTCTGCACATGTCGGAATGTCTGCCGATAACGTTGATGAAACCATTGTTTAGTAAATGTTACGCTAGCCGATCAATTATTAAAAACTTCTGATTTTTTTTAAAGATATTATTTTGAATTATTTTCTCCAAATTTTCGTAGTTATATAATTTTATTTCTTATATTAAAATTTTAATTAGTACTTTCAATAGAATTATTGTTTTTGCATAATTAATTAACGTCGCTTTTTAATTCGTTTGGTGCTGCTTTATTCTTTCCTTTCCCATATCCTTCTCCCCCCCTTTTTTCCCCCAAAGGATACATTTTGACAAATGACTATGGCAGTGTTTTTGAAAAATTACATATGTTCTTTTTTTTACATATTATTTAAATATTATTGAATGTTGCATCTTATAAATATAGTTCTTTTTAAAAATAAATTATTACTCTTAGATAAGTTAATATTTTAAAACTTACTAATAAAATTATTACATATTTTTCTTATGTAATGATTTTTATTAATATAGAGACTTTGATGTTTTCAGTTGGCTCAGAGGAAAGAACATGAAATTCAAATTAGTATATATTGAATAAATTATGTTTACAATTTCAAATTATGAAATATGAAAGGTATAGATACATTTTTTTTAAATCTATGCAACTTATGAATCAGTTATTTCATTTTAATTTGTAGAGATCATTAAAGGAAAACAAACAAAATTACAGTTTCATATTTTTTATTTACACATTACAAATATTATATATATATAATAATTATTTGAAAAAATGTGATCAAATGGATGTTTCAATGTACTCACTAATTCAAAAAACTATTTATCAACATTTATTTTTCTAAACACTTAGAAAAAATATAAACACAGTATGACAAGAATGTCAATATAAATGATGAAATCAATTTTATTCAACAGAAACATTCTAAATACTAAACAACAGTTTTTTTTCATCACGAATAAAAACATTATGTTGAACAATATACTTTTAAAGCAGAACATTTATGAATTTTTTTTAATGTTAAAGTTACATTGAATGAATATCATAAAATAAAACATACAATTCTGCAAATTTAATAAACAAGAATAAGGTCATGATTATATATATTTATATATATATATATATATATA
>JAPMOR010115673.1:547843-566211 GCA_026543865.1 Argiope aurantia | reverse complement strand
ATATATATATATATATATATATATATATATATATATATATATATATAGAGAGAGAGAGAGAGAGAGAGAGAAGTTAAATAGGATATAAAGATGAGTTAGAAGAAACACTTTTATGCTTTTACGGAATTTTATAATTCAAAATTGATATGTTGAAAAAATAGAAAAAAAAAGTGAAACATGCATGCAGCAATGAAATTGGGAATAAAAATTATATAATAAATGCTGATATGGAAATTGATTTTCAATGAAAAGACTTGTATTTATTAAAACAGAAATCACTGAGGTGCACAATGGTATAACATGATATTATGATAACAGTCAAATTCAGTTTAAATACAATAAACTATTGACATTTCATTTTTAAAAATAGAAAAGTTTTTTGATATAAATTCACTTTGAATCCATCACAAATCTGAAAATGTAATTAGAAAACTAGTAATAATGCTTTCTGGAGCTATCCATTGTGCTCTTTTGTTATTAAACATGATTACCCAGCAATAACTGAATAACATGAATTACTAAAAGATAAAGAAAACTTTAAGGTTCATAATAAAAAAGTAAAACCTCATAATGCATTTTATTATAATGCCAAAAACTAAAAATCAAATGCAAAAATTATTTGATGTCAATTAATGGTTTTTATACTTAACTAATTTATATACTTAATTAAATGACATGTGTTTTCAAAACTTAAATATATATCATTCAATTTATCAAATTAAGAGCACGTTTAATAAAATACATTAATTATATATAACAGTCAATAAGAAAATTCAATTTTCAGTAGTTAGTAAAGATTTCACTTATTAAATAAATCTTTCAGAAATTTATTCACTTCCACCTAAGTTTAGCATTATAGCAGTTGTTAATTTTGAAGCAGGAGTTTGTTTACTTACATTAATTAAATTTAGATAAGATTTTTTAGGAAATGCAATGTAATATTCATGTAAACAATTTAAAACCTTCTAAGCATATTCAAAATTATCAGAAATTTCATCAAATGTGAATAAAGTGAATTAGAAATGCTCTCACGATTTTGTTTAATTGTTTTTGTTGGCAAATCGCTTACCAAGTTCTTTTTTTCGAAGAATTTTTCTAAAAAATTACTGATTGCGATTACTGGAATTCCATTTACGATTTAATAAATTAACACACACTGAATGAATTCTTCAAAATGATCGAAGCATATCACCGACTTCGAAGGCTTGAAAAAATCTGTATCAAAAGGTACCAACCCTAGGCAGGATTGTTGAAAGGAAAATAAGAAAACATTTTATCATAACAGTCACTCTTGTGTTTCGCATTAAAACATCCATCAGCCCACCAGTTATTCCTCTTAACACATAATAAGAGAAAAGAAAATGACTCAAAAATTATAACTTCAAATGTAAACAAAACAATCCGCTTCATACTCGGCGGAGGACGTTAATGGCAGACTTATCGACGAAAGCGGTGCGGATGAAACTTAAATGCCATGCGCGGATAGCTCATAACATGTGACTTTTACGTCACATGAATTGACCCCATTACGAGTTCATTGTACTGATCGCAAGAACTCCTTTTCTGCAATTTCATGGCTATCTGCTTAAAATTTGCATTGTTGCTTAAGTTTTGCACACCATTTTATGTATTCGGAATGTTATTAACTACATTAGCTGACATTTGTTTAGATTTGAGCCTTTCCGAACGACTCACTGGAATCTGATTTACGATATTACTTCTTGATTCAACATCTGGTGTTTCGTTTTCATTCCGCATAGCGGCGTCTGTCTGACGCGAAGTTCTACTACGGTATAGAATTGATGAATCACTATTCTCATTCTCTGCCGATTCATCAGAAATTTCTTAACTAGATATTTCACTTATTGTTTTTTTATTTATCTTACATGCCGTTGGTGAAGTTTCAAGCAGTGGATTACTATCCCAAGTTTCTGCTTTTGTTTTCTCCAAATAAGCACTACCTTTTAAAGATTCATTGAATTTAGCTGCTATCTCTTCTATTATTTTTCGGCTTTTGATGTCATAAATTCGATAACCCTTTCTTTCTCTAGCGTATCTTAGCATTATCCCACGTTTTCCTGGAACTTCAAATTTATTTCTCATTATTTTCGGAACGTGAAAATAAGCCACACAGCCGAATTTTTTAAGATAATTTAATTTTGGTTTTCTACCTGTCCAAATTTCAAGGGGTATTTTTTCTTTTCCTTTACGTGGGGTTACATCAGACACTTGGATGCTACAATTAATGGCCTCGGCCCAAAATTTTAATGGAAGCTCACTTTCATATAACAAAGATCTAGCCCTTTCTAAAAGAATGCGGTTCGCTCTTTCAGTTTTTTACCGTTACTTTCACTATTGTATGGAATAGTTTTTTCATGAAATATTCCTGAATTAGCAAGATAAGTATTAAGTTGTTCATTTACAAATTCTAAGCCACTGTCACTTCTTAATTTTTTAATTCTTTTATCAGTTAAATTTTCATATTTGGCTTTAAATTGCGAAAATATATTAAACACTTCATTTTTATTCTTTAAGAAATAAGTAAAATACATGCCAGAAAAATCTTCCACCAATATCATGAAATATTTTGCGCCACCAAATGATTCAGGTTGAATAGGACCACACAGATCAGCAAGAATCAACTCAAGAATTTCAGAACTTTGATTTACTTCAATATTAGGATGTGTTTTTCTGTTTATCTTACTTATATCACAAGTTTCACATCTAAAATCATTTATATCATTAATATAAATATAATCTTTCATTTTAAGCATATATTTAGGATTTAAATGACATAATCTGTAATGCCAAATCTCATAATTACTAGCGGATTGCTTAGAAAAAAAACACTCTGAATTATACAATGGTTCCAAATATAATTCTAATCTATTGTTATTTTTAAATGCTTTAGTAACTAAATTATTATCTTTATCAAAAATCAACATACAATTATTATTTGATTTAATTTTACAACCCCTATCCATCAAACAAGTTGCTGATAATAAATTATATCTTAGTTCAGGAACATAGCTAACATTAGTAATTGTTAAATTTCTAGGATTATTACTTATAGTTTTTGTTTCAACTGTTCCGTTTCCCTCACACAAAATTTTAGAGTCTTTACCTGCTAAATAAATATCTCGTTTCAGGGATTATTTCTTCAAACCACATACTGTCTTTGGCCATATGACAAGAAGCTCCACTGTCCAGCAACCCTATTTTATCACTTGGGCTTTCTTCTTGATGAGAAGTAGTAAACGCATCACTAACACTTCGTCGTTTCGTAGATTGCTTGGCACGGTGTTGTGTATTTCGCCTTTGATTCTTTTCATTACTTGGCGCACTTCAACTAGTATTTTTATTCCTGTAAAAACAGTCCTTGGCGATATGATTTGGACGCCTGCAGATGTAACAGAGCCTTACATCAGAACTTGGGTTTTTTCTAGAATAAAACACTTCCGCATTGATTCCTTCTGCGTGAGTACTCGTCGGCGAATAACAGGTATTTTCTTCTTCACGTAAAATTTCTAATATTTCGTCCATTGACTTGTCACGTTGGGTTTTGAGAATTTCTCGCACTTCAGAGAATTTTCCTTTCAGTCCGCGCACTGTATAGTAAACGAGCTCCCTAGGTGTGACATCCAGTCCTAAAGAATGACACTTCGTAGCAATTCCTCTTGCTCTGGCAACATAATCATTTGCAGATTCATTACTTTTCATTTGAATATTTTTCAATTCATTGCCGGCATCTATTTTGCGGTCTTCTGCTTGACCCGTAAATGTTGACTTTATTTTATCCCAAAGAATTTTTGCATTTTCCTCTGCTGCGAACTGTACGGCCCGTTCGTCTGACAACGATAACTTAATATAAGCAACGGCATCAGAATTTTTCTGGTTCCATTTTGCTGCATCTTTTTCACTTAGATTATCTGGTTTCACCGCGGGTATAACAGAGTCCAATCTTTTCAAACTCAGTGCTGCCTGTATTTTCAATGCCCAAATAAAATAATTAGTTCCATTCAGCTCAGGGACATTTAATTTATCCATGCTGGCAGTTTCGTTTCAGTCACACAGTTCACTTAGAAATTTTAACGAAACATTTACCACGAACCAGAACCACGGATTGCTACCAATTTGTTGTTACTTTTCAATAATCTCAGCATGGTTCTTAGAGACAGCACCTTTATTAGACATTGAAAACGAAAAGAAAAGAACACAGATATTGACAGATACGCACACAGCTTCATGTTCGCGGGAGGAATGGTGCCGGAACGAAGTGCCAGAAGCGTAGTCACACAGATATTACTACGCGAGAAAAATAGTCCGCTCGCTTCATCCTAACAGTTCTAAACAATTACATCTTGCTATCTCAAATAAAAATGCATTCACTTAATGAAAACATAACTTGATTGGTTGATCTCTAATAATAACGAAAGAAAATGTCCTTCCCTCGTTTTCTCGTAAACTAACGCAATTTGGCGTGATCTTTGCACCATTTTCACTTAACTCTTCCAGTAGAATCTAAAATGGCTGTTAAAGCATCCATATTGACAGATATTGGGAGAGGAATTGAAGTCAGGAAGAGAGATTCATGGGAAGGAAGAATTTTGGTAAAATGCAATGGATTTAATAAATTTTCAATAAAATCTTAAACAATGGAGTTTTGCAGAAATTTATAACCTCAAAACTTTATGTGCATTTTTATTTAAAGAAAATAAACAGTAATCTATTCTCAACAATGTTCATCCTTTATCATAATATTAGCCAAATAATTAAATGGATTTTAAAAATGGATCCATGAAAGAAAGTTAAACAGATTTAAATAATTTTGTCAAGACCAAGCAGTTTCGCAACTCAGTTTGAATACTTCAGTTCAGCATTTTTAACTCCTTTTTAAGATAATTGAACAACGATTTGATGGTTTTTGATTTCTTGATCAAACAATTTTTCAACAGCTGAAACTATATTTAAAAAAAATTTCTATCAATTTGATCAAAACAATAAAAGTTGTTGCTTCACCATGTACGGTAGGATTCAAACTATTAAACCTGCTGATGATATTACTTTATAAGTAACTTTATTCATCAAGCAATTAGTTTATTTAATGCATGCTTCTTTGGGAATGCATTTAATTTCTTTTCGTAATAAACTGACTTTATCGGAACTCTTAATAAATTTATTCATCATAAATATATTTATCTTAATAACTTCAATAAAGATTAACTTATCAGGGTGATGCTTTGAAACTCCATGCATAACTCTTCACCATTAAGTTAAATGCTATGACGGTATATTTGTTCTAGACAGAATTACGTTAAAGCCTTGCTGTCACGCTCGCTAAAAGGTCCGCCATCTTGGAAAATTACAATAAAATTTCTGAAGTTTTATTATAGAAACTTTTTGTTTTTTAGGGTCGCAATTGAAACTGAATTGCCACCTTTAATGAGTCATTGTTTGAAAAAAATTCTAATACGGCGATTATATTGAAAATTTAAGTCTAACAAGACAAAATTCGAGAAAGTTAGTGAGGTTCAGTAAAAATTCCGCAACACAATCACCTCTGATTAGTATCTGATTGTATGCAAAAGCAGAACAAGCCATTGTACCAATAGCTTCCAAACCGGGCTTTGAAAAATCTTTTGTACTTTGATAATACGCAACTCACAGATTTTACGGAATCTTCTGTTACTTAAATCTTCATTTAATCATTTAATTAATTATTTGGATATTTTTCGGTTATAATTTTCGAATATATTCTCGTAAAGAATTATTATTACATAATCTTACACTTCAAAGTGCTACCTTTTCAAATACTATCGATTGATTATCAAGTGATTTTTGTTCCTCTTAATTAAACAATTTTTCAAAATTAATGTTTAAATATATTGGGTTGTTCGGAAAGTAATTTCGTTTTTTTTTTTTTTTTTTTTTTTTTTGTGGAAATGAAAGACAGTTTTAATATAATAAACAAATACTTTATTAAATTATATATTGGCCGTTCTGGTCCAACACCTTTTGCCATCTTTCTGGTAGTAGCATAATTCCACGCTCATAAAATTTTTGGTCTTTGCTGCCAAAAAACTGATCGAGGTGGTTTTTGATCTCCTCATCTGAGGTGAAAGTTTTACCGTTTAAAACATTTAGCGAACCAGTTCTGGCACTGGCGTACTGTCAACACACCTTCTCCATACACATCGGTCAATTTCTTTCTGGCTTGAACAGCATTTTTACCCTTTCTGTAGTAAAACAGTAAGATATGTCGAAAATGCTGCTTATCGCTCTCCATATTTAAAAGGGCACCAACCAAAAACTACTGTGTAGAATTAATTGGAATTTTTCACACACAAGCCTTGCTATATGAGCTCTCAAAGCATATAAAAATTATACGGCTTAAATGTGAAGTTGGGTGCAAAAAAATACAACTAAATCCTCTGTCGGGAAAAAACGAAATTACTCTCCGAACAACCCAATAATTTTATAAAAACATTCTTATTATAATGAAGTTAAACTAGTTTCCTTAATTTATCAATATTTTGATTTGCATGTTTTTCCCACAATTGATGCTGTGATAAAAGAATGTTCGGCTTCTCTATACATTATTATTTTTAATATTTGCTTTTCAGCTCAGTAAATCGTGACAAATATAATTCATAATTTTTAGTTTTTTGTAAAACTCTATTGTAAAACTGAAATATTCTCTTGCATCGTTTCCAATTTGATATTTTAAAAATGTGGTTGATTTTATATTTGCTTTTTATAATTACAAATTTTTACTTTGATTTGAACTTCGCAGCACTTATAATTCACAAATTGTTTTTCTGTCTGATATTATAATAAAGAAATGTTGGCACCAAATATTTTATTTACTAAAAAAGTTAACATTACCAGTTTTTTCTACAAATGTAGAAACAATATATATAAGCACGCACGGAATATAAAAAAATAATTTAAGCTTCAATTTTAAATTAGGAGTAATTAAAAACAAAGCAGATTAATTAAAAATTCACAATTCAATTATTTAAAATTAATTTTAAAAGAAAAACGTGTAAATCATAAAAATATGTATTACTGCGTAGTTTAGAGTAAATGATACACTGTTGATCATATCATTTTTATTAATTTGATTTCTTTATAACTGCAGTTTATTTTCCAAAACATCATAATATTCTTTCATCCAATCAATAGGTATATGCATTTAAAAATATTTTGCCTTTATCAAAGACAGATATATTTTGTTGCTAAATTTGACTCGCAGACATATCATCCAATGCATTTAATATTTGGTTTATTATTTTAAAATAGGAAAACCTGTTTCAAATAAATTTCAAAGCATTTTTCACTTTCATCATGTAATAATTTGTAAACCTAAAAGCTTTCAAACTGGCCTACGTAGACTGAACATAGCCAAAAGGCTGAGATGCCTGAACATTTTAAATATACGATACTTAATTTAATTAACCAATTGGCCGTTTTTTTTTTTCTAATTAAATATGTTTCGTTTTCGAAATGTTTTTTTTTTTTTTTTTTTTTTTTTTTTTTCTGTTGCGAAAATCAAGAATCCACAGAAAACTTTATTTTTATGCCTTGGAAGTAATATCAGAATTAAATTATAACATCTATGAATGACTAGTTAAATATTTATAAGTTTAGAAATGTAATAGTTTAATGTACATATGATGAGCCGGTAAATCAATTAAGCTGCTAATATGATCGAGTCAAATCGCAAAGAAATGGACGCAGCCTGACTTTCACTGTTTTTTAACGCGTGTTTAGATAGAACAGAACAGTTTTCTGCTTTTAATTCATTTAATCGTATTTTATGATAATTAATATAATATATTAAATTTAATGGCATAAAAACTGCAAGGATAACTATACTTAATTTAAAGATTAGTCATTTTTAGGGTGATTCTCGAAAATTGTTAAAATAGAAAACAAAACAGAGAAAGAATAAAAATTTTCAAACACTGATCACGTTTCAGTAAATTACAAAAAACACCTGCCAATGAGAAGAGCAACTACTACATTCAACTTATTGTACACTGTAAACTGGAGGCCTTCTAAAGGTAAAGATACGTACACATTACTCACAAATGATAATTTAAAAATCGTATTTTGGACAAATAATGCGTTGAAAAAATAAATGAATTGTCATATATAGTATTCGAATATGATTAAATCAGTCACTGCTAAATAATTTTAAGACAATCGTAGTAAATATATACTTATGTTAGACTGCTGTAAAGAAAATTTGTTGAACAGAATTAATATTTGGTATTGAGTTTATTTATTATAAAACATTATAGTGAAACCCTTTGAATTAGATGAAACATACAATAAAATACAATTAAAGATCAGACACAAATTATAAAAATAAAATAATGAATCGTATACAGAGAAAATTATACAGATAAGTTCTTCAGAATAATTTTTACTTAGTGATTCGGCAAAAATTAATTTACAAAGAAAGGCATTTTTTTAATGGCGGAAGCAAAGGGATGTTTTTAAAATATGCCAGTTGAAGTTAGGGGAGGGGCCTTTGACAGTACTTAGGCTCAAGGTCCTTTATCTTCCGTTTCTATTTGATGTTGAATGGTTATATATAACAAACTTTTGCACTTTAAATTTTCTTTAGTCTTATAAAATACATGATAATTTTTATGTCAAGTTCTATTTACAGTTGAAATGCAGTAATTGAATTTACTCCAACAGTCAAATTATTCAAGGAATATCAAATTTAAATCCCTTGAATCTGAAATTTGAAAAACAGATATTTAATTCATAAAAAGTAAAGCAGCAAAAAAAAAACTTTTTTGTAATAAATATTGATTTTTTAGATTAATAACTCACTTTGGAAGCGTTGATGATGTCAAGGTTTTGATAGTGAAGACAGATGAGCAGTTAATATATTCTAGAAACTTCTCCGTCAATAAACTAGAGGCTATGGCAACAGAATCGGTTTCAGCTCCGAGATGCAATTACAAGTAATATCTGTCGAATATAAGAGCCCTTTACCCGTTTAAACCGTCAAAAATCAAACATCCACTTCTGGACGGAACAACATTTTCAAATAACTCGAGGGCTATTTTGGGATGGACCTCGTAATTTTGAACTGCGATTAGATGCCGAGGACGACACATGAGCAGGAACTCCCTCTCGAAACTTCCTTACCACAGCAGAGGAAGGTCATTCGGTCGCTATGAAACTATCAAGAAATTGGTTATAAAGAAAAATGACGGCTGAAAAAAACGCTCAATGATGAGTTAAAAATTCTCTTTAAGATTTCCGCAAAATAAAAGATATTTAATCGTTTAGATACTTGTTTTTAGATACTTTTAACTTAATACTTGTTTTTGTATGAATGTTCTACTCACATATTTTCTTTTTTATAATTTGTAAAGTTTTTATCGGTGAAAGTGGGGTACCCATACGTTCCGCTATTAATACAACATTTTCTAATCCAGGACTAGTGCTAAAAAAAGAGTTAAGTTTTACTTGACTGTTACTTTAGAATACACAAGTACCTTTTAATTTTAACAAGAATAATTCATAATTTATAAATACATATCACTCTGTCTTCATCGCATTTATCATAGTTTTTTTGAACACCGTTATCGTAATACAAATACAAAAGTCAGCCGCCCTCGTAGTAATCCATTATCATATAAACTCTGGAGTTTGTTATTCCTCATCCAAATCTCCAAGAGTATGTGCAAGCCCAAAACTCTAGTATCTACCATTCTCACCTAATTGTTACTTGACGAAGATTTGGCAGATACACTCGCAAGACATTTTGTTAATTACTGTTCACGTCATACCTAATTTATGTAGCATAAATAACAAGATAAACTCCCTTTTCAGTGTTATGTTGGGGAAAAAATACACACACACACACATTTATTTAAGCAACAACTATCAATAATTAAGTGAATTTTTGTTCTAATCTAAATGGTTTCTTCTCGGTGTTAACGTCAAATGCATACAGTGCATCGAATGTAATCAATCAATATACTCAAATTAAATTTCAAAATATTATCGTCTACCATTTTGAGTTTCAGAACCGCAAATTTAATATAGGCAAACATAGATCAAGCAAATAATTCCAGAAAAGCTTTTCTATAAAATTTCTTTGATGCTACACAGATGAACCGAATAAAAAGATTGCATTCTAAGCAACATAGTTTATTTTAAGCCGTTTCAAAGGGTTATAACTAAGTTTCAATGACGGATATAAAAGATTTCATCATTTTAGACTGCCAACAATATCATTTTCACGATGCAAGTACAAATTTAATAGATTGATTTTCCGTTTTGAAATTACCAGATAGCTAGCTACTTGAGGACAGTCATCTTAGTTTTAATTATAGTCAGATGATAAGAGTGAAGCCAACATTTTACTCTCCAAACTTCTCACCAGGTTCACATATAAGTTCAGTTGAATAGAAAAAAAAAGGAGAAAAGATGACCGTTTATAATAGAAGATATGTACTCTATACTGATTTTTTATTAAATCCATATAGAGCATCTCTACTATTCCAGCAAAAATATATTAGGTGCATACCAAAGCCAAATAAGTTTGAAATCATTAGTGGAATTAGGTCTTGAATATAAAATTCTGCAATTGTATTTTGAAAAAGAAACATTTATATTTTCCCACTGTCTTGTTCGTTTGTAATTTTCCCCCAAAATTACAAACAAACAAGTTCATGTAATTCAAAATCAAGAGCCATTAATCATTAAAGCTTAAGTGTCATAATTTTTATATGCATGCATATGACCATCATGCAATTCCTTCAGCTATCATATGATAATTAAAAACTCTGATATGTAATTGATATGTTTTTTTTAAAAAAAGGATAACCAATTCATATACCAAATAAATAATTAGACATTTGTCCATTGGAATCAGTTAAGATGTTTAGTCTGAAATGCATCAAAACTATACATGGATTTTCAAAATAAATCATTTTTAGAAACCCTAAAATTATTTAATATTTTGCAAAATATTAAATTACTGGCAAATAAAAATAAAAGAAAAAATCTTTAAAAGCTAATACTATCAAATAAACAAGTAACAAAAATATAAAGAATGTATTCAATTTTTAAAAAGCATGCAAGTTATTTTATATACTACAAGTGCTGAGAATATTAATTATATATTTCATTCAAGAAAATGTTGTTTTAAGAGCTTTAAAAAACTGATTAAATATTAAGAGCTTAAATAATAAGATGTGTAGCTACAACAAATTTCGCATCAGATGAGGTTTTGTGTTATCCACCAGTATATTTGTAGAAACAAGTTAATAATTTTAAAAATAAAGAACAGAAAACCTTTCTTAAAATATTTCATATGTCTTGGCAAAAAAACACTATGTTCAAAAATTAATTAAAATACATAATTAGTATTTTAAGTAATTCTAGGATTATGAAAAAGTAACTAATAAAAATGTTTATAAGCTTCTTCAACAAATTATTTATAAAAAAAATCACAATTAATGGATTAATAAATGAATGTCCCGATTTGAAATAAATTAGGGCAATACACCTAAACTGGACAACGACTGAGCCAGCATCAAACCCAAACATGAGCGTGAAAATGTTTGTCTTAAGACATGCAGTTGCACCAGATATACAAATTTTCCCCCAGAATCCTCTAACTCCAAAACTAAGACTTTATATAAGGATTAAGAATATTATTACAGATAAAATAAGGCTCTGAGTGAAAAAAGTTAAAGAAATACTGATCTATAGAATATGTTAAGCATTATTTGATAACTGAATATGTAACTTTATTCATGTGCTCATTTTATGTAAAATATGCATTTGATAACCATCTGACATTTAGGTATTAATTAAAATTTTCAATTCCTTCAATCACAAATCTGCATTTCCCCTTGTCCTTATTTTTTTCAAGTTTCCATTTTTATACCAATTGTAAAAGTTATATCAGAATATTATTGAAAAATCATTACGAGTAACAAAAACATTATGGATTATTCTTTTCAGTTCATTTTTTAACAGCATCAATATCGGGAAATAAAATTAAAGTCATATAAGAAAATCAAATATATATGGTGGTCAATGGCGTTAAGTCATAACTTTTTTAAAAATGTCTTCAAATTGTTAATCTTTTTTTTAATTTCTTATTTTATTAGTTTGTTTGGCAAATTTTGATTAAGTTGGTTGGAATTTTCCTATCTTGGAGAGAAACCTGGTGCACGATTCTCCTATTTTACCAAAATTAATACATCTTCACCTTTCGTACAAACTAAAATTTCAAAACAAAATATAGCTGCAAAAACATTGCATTAAAGCTTTTGATATTTCTCCAGATTAGAGTAATAAGAAAAGGCATAAAACCTGGCTCAATTGTTAAAGCTAACTGTATAGTTTATTACTCAATTAGAGCAAGCTTGTAAATTGATCTAATTTTTATATGATCAAACACCTAAACAAATGATACTAATACTGATGTCATAAAAAATTTGATACACAAAAATTTAGTCAAGAAAAATCATTCTCATTCGATGTATAATAAATGCTTGGAGCCAATTAAATTATGGGATGCTTTAAACATCTTGCAGGAAGAAAAAAGAAAGGACATCACTGCTATGTTGTAATGTAAATTTATAGCTGAATGAACTGATTTCTCTCTTTATAGTCTACCATGCCTTAAGGTCAACTGAAAACGGATATTATTTTACAAGAATTATAATTGATTTTATTGAGAAGTAAAAATAAATAAATAAATGGAAATTTAAAAATTTTAACATTGAGAGACAAGGTTTGTTGAAAAATATATAACTTGTCTCTTAACTTTGGAAAGAAGTTGCAACAAATGTAAAATTGTTTATTGTAACAATCAATGAGAAATAGCGACAGGATTTCTGTCGATGAAAAATATAATTAGTTAATATAATCATCATAAAGTGAGAAAGCCTTCCGCCGTTTTCTATGGCAAAAAAATCCCGATACTGTATATAAAAATGATGAATAGTGAAAAGGCTAAAAAATTTTACGCAGTAATAAGAAAACTGAAAAGAATTATTATAATTAAAACTTCTTTTTTTACCGTAATTCCATCTTTATCCTCAGAATGCGGAATACTACAGATGGCCTGTGCCTTTTCCCACACGTCAGGTGGAATATATATAGCCATGCAAAACTCAAATGAATGTTCAAAAACGAAAACAAAAGTGACTTAGGTATAAAAGGCGGTGTTTACACTATTCAATGGCCCAGCGTTGCCAACTTTATATCTTAAATAAATTCGACATTTGTTCCGCCATATCTGAAGAAGTTACAGGTAAATTCGAAAATCTATGGTAATTCTCGTTGGTGAATATGGCAGTCAGATAATCAGATCGAACAATCAAATAATACATTTGTGTCACATCTGTAATAATTGCATTTTGATAAATCAAAGTATAAAAACCATATTTTCCAATTAACTGATTTCTTCTTCGGAGCGGGATGTTTTGCAGTAGAATATGAAATAAATATAGAATCAAAGAAAGTTCTATATATTATTTCCTATTTTGGTGATACTTTTGTATAAAAAGAAATAATGAATTTTTCATGGTACTCTCCGTTAACCATTCTATTGTGAAATTTTTTAACAGTATAAAATGGTTTTCATATAAACAAATCTGAACAGTTCGGTATTATGTGATATACATTTCACTAAAAAGAGAAAAAATTATTTCATATCAGAAATCCCTTGATTAGGGATGACGAATATTTTACGAGCGGTTATTACGAAACCAATATCAAAAAGTCACAAATACCAGTGATCAATACTTTTCAAAGAGGGGTGTGATTCAAATCCTTGATACGATCTTAGTGGTGATATTTCGATTACAGGTTTTGGATCACGATAGAAATTAACAATCGATGCTATATCACTGAAATTTACCGGAGCGGTGACTTCATTGGAAAGTAACAATCGATACGATCTGTCCAATGGAAGCTCTCGAACGAAACAAAAAAGGAGAAATTTGTGACGGCTTGAAAAGCGAACGGACCGGTTATTCTTGGAATTATCGTATCATTAAATTGCATATCACTGAAATTTATCGGAGGGGTGACTTTACTAGAAAATGTGAAGTTACCGCTCCACTTCATGAAAGTGATCTTGACCTTCAGATATTCACATTTAATGATGCACTATTTCATACAAATCCTTTTTAATTGCTTGTAACTTGACTTTACATATATTCCGTTTACTGCTGGCGCCATCTATTGGTAGAATATAGAAATAAAGTAAACAATTTAAAGAAATGACATATATATTTAATTCAAATTTTTCAGAAAATGGTTTACTCCAATAAAGAAATTAAATCAATAGTTTTGAAAAAAAAACAAATTTAAGAAGTAAGCTGAAACAGATAAGTTAATTCATTCACACGTTACTTAAGTATTAAATTAAGTATTAAAGTAAATTATTAAGTAATATATTATAGTAATAGTAAGTAATTAAAGTAAATTAAGTATTAATTACAATTAATAAATTTTATATTTAATATTAAGTAATAATTCATAATTTGATTGAAATAACAGATATTTGGAACAAATATTTAAAAATAACAATAGCAAAATTATTTGTTATTTAAAAAATCGTGGATTATGCATCTTTACCCTTGATACCGAATTTAAATAAGTATATATATTCTCATTGTTTTAAACAATTTCAGAAAGAAAAATGAATGGAAAAAGCACTTTCAATGGTTCTGCTATCATC
Organism: Argiope aurantia; assembly: GCA_026543865.1. Classification (NCBI taxonomy): domain Eukaryota; kingdom Metazoa; phylum Arthropoda; class Arachnida; order Araneae; family Araneidae; genus Argiope; species Argiope aurantia. Next base: position 551,471 of record JAPMOR010115673.1, on the reverse strand, counting down.
TATTCACGTCAGTCTGTGAAAAGCATGCGCAGAATCAGCTAATTAGGTGTCTGTTGTCTGACGACATATTGAGCAACACTTTCCCCGTTGGAGATGTGTCCTGTTTTTAAGTAGGTGTCAGTTAGAGACGGTTTGTGTTTTCATACTTTATCACGTGGATGTCATCATATAAGATTTAAGCTTAATTTTAACTAACATGATGGTTATATTGAAAAAAAGAAGAAGAAAATCTTCCCATTATATTTTTAATACAGAAGCATTTGGTTATTGGTTCACGCATTGTTGACAGCTGTCAGGTAAGACTTTTTATTTCTGTACCACAAAGTTTTGGCCTTGTTTCAGAATAATCTATTTATAGTTCGAGAAGAAAAATAAGCGCACTATTTGTTTAGATTTCACTTCTCAAATGTGACATAAGGGGTAAGCAATGTTATCCATACTGAAATTGCTAAATTTCATTACATATTTTGATATTTTTTGCATTAAAATTTTACTTCCCTTTTATAACCAATTCGTAACTGCTACAATAAATTGTATATGTATTTTAAAATTTATACGAAGTGAAGGATAATATGCTCTTGCAGACAAGCATTATTATCAAATTCTCAAAATTTTTTCCAAATATTCCATTTTGTGTTCCTAACAATTAATTTGAAATTAGTCAACCAACTTTCTATAATTGGTTATACAATCAAGCTTATATAATTTTTTCTGGGTGTATGGATCAGCTGTGCTTGAAAAAATGTACAATAATTTTCATATTCTTAGACTTAAATATTCTGATGCAACATATCTGATGACATTTCATTTTATTGCATCGCATACCATTCTGATAAGTGATTGTCTATGTTTTTATTTATCAGATACAAAATCTCAAAGTTTTCTGCTGTATCTGCAGATCTGACTTTTAATGTGTATTAGTAATTTGGAAACTAAATTGCATCAGTTTATTATATTTTATTTTCTTGAATGTTCCTTTTTTTTTTTTTTTTTTTCCATGGAATGCAAATTCTAAGATTAAATGTATCATTTTCTAAATAAAATATTTTTCTATAGATTAGGTCCTACTGAACATCTCCATAAAACAATATTTGGAGAAAATCTTTTTTTTTTTTTTATGAATCGGCTTGATTTATTTCATGTTCATGACGATTAATTTGGTGCTGGCTTATTTGGTTTTAATATATTTGGAAAGAGAATATTTCTTAATTCTCATAGAAACATTATTTTCCTCTATTCAGTCTAATACATATTTGGGGTAGGATGACATAATATATTTTTTATAGGATAGCTTAAATTAAAAAGAAAATTGATTGTTGTAAAGAAAAAAATAACTGCAGCTGTATGATTTTTATAAGCAATGAATTCCTATATTTAGCACTAAATAATGACACTTTAATTGTTTGTTTCCTTTAGCAAGCATAATGAAAATTATTATTCATAAATAGAATTTATGGTAAAGTCAATCAACTTTAAAATTCAACTCTTATTTTAGGAGTATAAAGTAGTTAATGTAAAGATACATGTAAAACTGATAGCCTAAAGAAATATTATTGTGACCTACCTAACTTTACAGTTTTGTACCAATTTATTTTAAACTTCTTTTGTTCAAAGGATTATTGGCAAAGCCAGTTTTATCTTGTAGCATAAGCCTGTAAAAACACTCTTCAGCTTCAACTTAGTTATCTCATAAAAAATTTAGGAATAATAGAATAGAATTCAAAAATAAGTTTAAAGATTTTAAGTTATTTACAAACAGAATTTGATTAATGTTCTTTGTAAATATGGGATGAAAACTTAGTTATGAGAAGAACATAACCGTAATCAGTTGCAGTTCTGATGTCAAAGCAAAATTCTGATGAATCAGAATATCTGAATTTTATTAGTATCTTTAATCTAGATTTAATTTTTTTATACAAATATTTATCTACACTTATAAAAAGTGATAAATCTTCTTGAAATTTAAAATTGACATTAATTTTGGATTACTTTTAAGCTTAAGTAATGTAAACATTTTTTTTTAATTAGTAAAAAGAATAGATATCAATTTTAAGAAGAAAATATTCACTTTTATTATTGTATTTGACTTTCTAGTGACTGCAAATCTTGTGGTTAATCATCCAGTTATAAATAAAGTAAATAATAACTTGCCAATTTAGGATATCCTTTCATTCTTTTCTTTACTTGTTTTGATTTATGAATCTGTTGGGTTTTAAGCAGTTCCATGCACCCACTTTAGTATATAGTATGTTTTTTTTTTTTTTTTTTTTTCTTTTTTCCTCCCTTAGAAGCTATGCAGTTGTGTGTTTGCTTTAGTACAAAATTCTAATTGCATATGATAGTATTGAAAAGATTGAATAAAAAAAATAATACATTACTGTGCATAGTAATACTTAAATTTTTAATTTCATTTTCCATATACTTTGCAGTTTATTAAATTAATTCCATTATATTAATGTAATAAATTATTATTTTTATATTACATGCTTCTGTAATATTAATTACATTAAAGATATTTTGTTATTCTTTAATAGTATCAATAAATTTTTGATTAAAATATTTCTTTATCTCATTCAAAATAAAAAAATTTAAAAATAAATAAATAAATAAAGAGGTTAGAATGTTGTTTTGAACTATAATTAGTATCTGTTTCTTTTGTCATGTATTATTCTTTAAATTTTACATTCCCAGTCATTTTTTAAACTTATTTATTTATTTTATAATTAATATTTTCTATTTTTTTTTTTTTTTTTTTTAACAAGCTTGGAAAGAAATTTTAATGTGAAATTGACATTCTCCTGTCTGAGGGATTTCAAAGTTTTTAAAATTATAATTGAATAAAATGGTGCAAAAAATGTTAAGAATTGTAATTCACTGATCTTTGTTTCATTTATGTTTATAATGTTTTCAGCTTTGTTTGGACTGCAGTTAAAGTAAAACATATATTGTCCAAAAAAATGGACTTCCTCTCAGATGTCAAGTATAAAAAAATATTGATGAAAAATTAAAAATTGTTTAGTATTAGAAATTTTTTTCTATTAATCATTTTTTTAAAAATTATTATAATCTGGTATAAAAATTTCTCATGTGATTATATCATTGATTTCAGTTCTGTATGTATCTGAAATTTTTATTTGCATTCAAAAATTGAATTTGCATTTCAATTTTTATTTGCATGTTTAATATTAGAAATTATTTTTTTCTATTAGTCATTTTTATGAAAATCATTATAATCTGGTATCAGAATTTCTCATGTGATTATATCATTGATTTCAGTTCTGTATGTATCTGAAATTTTTATTTGCATTTAAATTAAAATCTTCTTACAGGACAAATTACTGTTTGATTAAATCTAGCGGCTGAAATTTTTTGGACCCAGATTGAGCGATATAACATTCATAATATTTTCAATTCAAGATACAAGTGGCATTATTTGTATTGAAATCTAATATTTAGAAAATGAAAATTTTAGAATTTGAAAATTAAAAAAGAGGGGGGGGGGGAGGGCATTTTTAAACTTTTACAAATTTTATTCTGCTAGATTAACCAAAGGAACTTTTTCAAAAAAAAAAAAAAAAAAGAAAAAAACTGTACATTTTAAATAAAATCAAGTTTTTTTTTAAAAAAA
>JAPMOR010115673.1:491495-547743 GCA_026543865.1 Argiope aurantia | reverse complement strand
AATATATATATATATATATATATATATATATATAAATATATATATATATATATATAATTTAGTCACATAGCAATAATACTTATTTAGAATATTCTACCAAATGGTAGTTATAGTATTCTCATAAAATTGTTGTCATAAGGGCACTTTTTTTTTTTAATTGAACACCACAACTCCAAGGTAACTTCCCACCTTTCTGAGTTACCTTTTCGTTCTGCTTTTTGTTTTCCTTCTTCCCTCGCTTTATGGTAAACAAGATATTTTGTATTATTTGCCATTATATATTTCCTTCCACATTGTCAAAGACAGCTGAACCCTCTTGCACTGGCTGTGTAAGTTGGTATGTATTGGTATCAATTCTTCTGGTAAAAATGAAGTTGAGTGTGTCCCTTGCTGCGCCAAGGATGCCAAGTCGCCAATAAAGGCGAACAAAATAAACAAACACTTCTGTGAAACAGTTATGGTTACCACTTTATGCATTAAAATTATGATCTTTAGTGATAAGTATTGCATTTTTATTTTAATCTGAGATTTATTTAATCTGTATCAGAGATTTTTATTTAATTTTTTTTAACCTTTGGGATCACTATCGCTGCTTATCTTAACAATTTTGAAGAGGTTTTTCAAACCGGCTGCGCCGGTCTGTTGTGTAAAGAGCAAAATTTAGAGCACGCGATGCCTATCGGCATCTGAAGAAGGCACCGGGCAGAATTTTTTAACTTAAAAAAAACGCTAGAGGCGGGAGCGGGAACCTAGTAGCTGTGCTAGCACCTTGAACATTTAGGACTGTGTGGATAATAGGAACAGTGCATACAAACAAACATCCTTTCCTAACTTCATCAACTCTTAAATATATATAAAACACTCATCCTTCATCCATTCTACAGATTCAAAATACTTAGTGCTATCCCATTCACCAGACATTCATTCTTGCACAATTGCTGATATAACAAATTATCAAGAGAACCAACCGGTAGAGCACTAAAAGAATTACGAGAACTACGAGAATTCCATTGCAGAAGATTTTTAAATAAAGAATGCAGACAATTTCGTAAAGTAAGATTCCGGACGATTTTGTAAAGCGCATTCTGACAATTAAAAATTGCAAACAAAATGCATATTTTCTGTTCGTATTCACATTAAAAATAAAATTGCAGTGTTTTATTAGTTGTAAAAATACTTTTAATTATAATAAAATAAAAATCTTTAATCTATATATTTTTTATTTAACATTTTTCATAAAATAGCTGTAGTTCATGTACAACTCAACCATTAAAAAGTAGTAAGCAAAACAACATTAGGGTTGCTAGAAGAGTGTTCCGTTGGATTGCCATATTGGCGACAAACTCGGGGGGAGGGACACTAATCTTCACTTGAACCATTCTGCTTGTGGCTACTCATCACTCTAGTTGTCTGCTTGGAATCAAATGAAGGATTCACTTTCTTGGATTGAGATTAAGTGGTCTCTGTCCTTGAAGATGACTCCAATTGTGTAGGTATTATCTAGTGTCATGGTATGTCCAGTGGCTGAGAACGCCTTGAGCTTTTTCTGCGCAATGTTCCGCTATATAGAACACCTAACTTTGCTCGGTTCTAAAATAGTTAATTCAATTGTAAATGAAAAAAAATAGGTTTAGGTTTCAATTTTCTTTTTTAATAATAAATGACAATTTAAATAAAGTAGATCCATAATTTTCAGCTGTAGTCAAGCCATGTAAAAGTCTATTTTTCTAGGAATTTTGTTCAATTTTCTTTTTTTTTTCTAGTAAAAAATAATTGTTGGAAAAAAGTTTCACCGTTATTTTGATGGCTGTGTCTTAAACTATTTATTCTACATATATTTAAAAGTTTTTAAGAGAAAGCATGCATATAACGTTGGATAAATTTAGTTATTCCATCAGCTGGAACATTGAGGCGATCATGTTACATAGCAGGACACTATGCAGGGTAATCAGCCAATTGGGAAAGCCGGGACTCGTCAGGGGATTCCGAGAGGATGGGAAAAATCATTGAAATTTATTATAAAACTGTTTTTTTTTTTTTTTTTTTTTGTTGTTGTTGTTGTTATAAATCAGTAAATTTTATCGAACTTGATAATTGTTGAATTATGAAGTATTGGATGTTACTGTTATTATTTCCATAAAACATTTATTAAATATTATGAACATGGATTACTAAATTCCTTACATGAATGGATGCCATGGACGATATGAAATGTATGTTATTACTAATATTTTCTTTTAATCCTTTTTTTTTTATTTTGTGTTTAAAATTTAATAAGTGAAAACTTGTTTTTTTTTTCTCTGAGAATTAAAATTTTATTTTACATTGATTTTAGTTAAAATAGTTAAGAACATATTGTGCAATAATTAAAGAGAAAAAATAAAGTAGCATCATTCCGAAAATATTAGAAACATCTGAAAAATGTAGGAGAAATTTCTTTAAAAACTCTAAATGTCAGGGAAATTCAAGCAGCAGAAATGCTGGCCATCCTGATCTAACAAAAAGAAAATACCTGTCTTCGTTTCCTGTTCTTCTTTCTTTTTCATGGGAAATGAAATTATTTTAAGGAGTGTTATTTCAGAGAGTAAGAATTCTTGAAGATGACTGACTCTTACCCTGGTTCTCTGAAGTTTCATGGGAGCCGCGGTGGCCTGGTGGTAAAGTCTCGGCTTCAGAACAGAATAGTTTCAGGTTCGAGACCCGATTCCACCAAAGAACCGTCTTGTAAGCTGGTCTGGTGCACGTTAAATCCGTCGGGGCCAAACGTCCTCCTTCTGGTGTGGTGTGGAAGTTTAGAGGGGGGCTGTCAGATGAGGTTTCGTCCTCTTCATCTGATCACGGTTAAAAATTACGAGGTCTGTCCCAAAATAACCCTAGTGTTGCTTTAAAAAACGGGACGTTAATATAACTAACTTAACCTGACGTTTCATGGGATATTTTTTATCACTGGTCATCTGCACTTAGCATGGAGTTTTCTGCTCTTTGTTTCTAGTTTCACTAATGTTTGTTTTATGTAAATGGGGTCAATTCACGGTCACGTGTCAGGTACCAAACAAACCGTTTCAGTTCAATTTTCAACCGTTCTGTGCATGTCGCTATGTCTGCCGATAACGTTGATGAAACCATTGTTTAGTAAATGTTACGCTAACCGATCAATTATTACATACTTCCGATTTTTTTTAAAGATATTATTTTGAATTATTTTTTCCAAATTTTGGTAGTTATATAATTTTATTTCTTATATTAAAATTTTAATTGGTAATTTCAATGGAATTATTATGGAATTATTGTTTTTGCATAATTAATTAACGTCGCCTTTTAATTCGTTTGGTGCTGCTTTATTCTTTACTTTCCCATATCCTTTCCCCTACCCCCAATTTTTATACAAACGATACATTTTGACAAATGACTATGGCAGTGTTTTTGAAAAATTACATATGTTCTTTTTTTACATATTATTTAAGTATTATTGAATGTTGAATCTTATAAATATAGTTCTTTTTAAAAATAAATTATTGCTCTTAGATAAGTTAATATTTTAAAGCTTATTAATAAAATTATTACATTTTTTTTTTCTTATGTAATGATTTTTATTAATATTGAGACTTTGATGTTTTCAGTTTGCTCATAGGAAAGAACATGAAATTCAAATTAGCATATATTGAATAAATTATGTTTACAATTTCAAATTATGAAATATGAAAGGTATAGATACCTTTTTTAAATCTATGCAACTTATGAATCAGTTATTTCATTTCAATTTGTAGAGATCATTAAAGGAAAACAAACAAAATTACAGTTTCATATTTTTTATTTACAGACTACAAATATATATAGATCAAATATATATGATAATTATTTGAAAAAATTTGATCAAATGGATGTTTCAATGTACTCACTAATTCAAAAAACTAAAAAACTATTTATCAACATTTATTATTTTAGACGCTTAGAAAAAATATAAACACAGTATGACAAGAATGTCAATGTAAATGATGAAATCAATTTTATTCAGCAGAAACATTTTAAATACTAAACAACAGTTTTTTTTTTATCACAAATAAAAACATTATTTTGAAGAATATACTTTTAAAGCAGAACATTTATGAATTTTTTTTAAATGTTAAAGTTACATTGATAAAAATTACATTGAATGAATATCATAAAATAAAACATACAATACAGTAAATTTAATAAACAAGAATAAGGTCATGATATATATAGAGAGAGAGAGAGAAAAAGAGAAGTTAAATAGGATATAAAGATGAGTTAGAAGAAACACTTTTATGCTTTTACGGAATTTTATAATTCAAAATTAATTTGTTAAAAAAATAGAAGAAAAAAAAAGTGAAACATACATGTAGCAATGAAGTTGGGAATAAAAATTATATAATAAATGCTGATATGGAAATTGATTTTCAATGAAAAGACCTGTATTTATTAAAACAGAAATCACTGAGGTGCACAATGGTATAACATGATATTATGATAACAGTCAAATTCAGTTTAAATACAATAAACTATTGACATTTCATTTTTAAAAATAGAAAAGTTTTTTGATATAAATTCACTTTGAATCCATCACAAATCTGCAAATGTAATTAGAAAACTAGTAATAATGCTTTCTGGAGCCATTCATTTTGCTCTTTTGTTATTACACATGATTACCCAGCAATAACTGAATAACATGAATTACTAAAAGATAACTTTAAGGTTCATAATAAAAAAGTAAAACCTCATAATGCATTTATTATAATGCCAAAAACTAAAAATCAAATGCAAAAATTATTTGACGTTAATTAATGGGTTTTATACTTAACTAATTTATATACTTAATTAAATGACATGTGTTTTCAAAACTTAAATATATATATATATATCATTCAATTTATCAAATTAAGAGCACGTTTAATAAAATACATTAATTATATTATAACAGTCAATAAGAAAATTCAATTTTCAGTAGTTAGTAAAGATTTCACTTATTAAATAAATCTTTAAGAAATTTATTCACTTCCACCTAAGTTTAGCATTATAGCAGTTGTTAATTTTGAAGCAGGAGTTTGTTTACTTACATTAATTAAATTTAGATAAGATTTTTTAGGAAATGCAATGTAATATTCATGTAAACAATTTAAAACCTTCTAAGCATATTCAAAATTATCAGAAATTTCATCAAATGTGAATAAAGTGAATTAGAAATGCTCTCACGATTTTGTTTAATTGTTTTTGTTGGCAAATCGCTTACCAAGTTCTTTTTTTCGAAGAATTTTTCTAAAAAATTACTGATTGCGATTACTGGAATTCCATTTACGATTTAATAAATTAACACACACTGAATGAATTCTTCAAAATGATCGAAGCATATCACCGACATCGATGGCTTGAAAAAATCTGTATCAAAAGGTACCAACCCTAGGCAGGATTGTTGAAAGGAAAATAAGAAAACATTTTATCATGACAGTCACTCTTGTGTTTCGCATTAAAAAATCCATCAGCACACCAGTATTTCCTCTTTTAACATATAATAAGAGGAAAGAAAATGACTCAAAAATTATAACTTCAAATGTAAACAAAAAAATCCGCTTCATACTCGGCGGAGAACGTTAATGGCAGACTAATCGACGAAAGCGGTGCGGATGAAACTTAAATGCAATGCGCGGATAGCTCATGACATGTGACTTTTACGTCACATAAATTGACCCCATTGTGTAAATATTTTTTGATTATATATATATATATATATATATATATATTAAAGCTTTTTATTTTACATATAACTTAAGTTATTTTATTGTAAATTGTGTTGAAAAATGAAATTGTAGTTATGAGATCAACTTCAATCTTTCCGAAGTACCACAAATGCTTCAAATATTGCCCTCAAATAGCAAATCTTACTATGCCTCCTTTAGGTACACCTTGGGTCATACAAAATTTGCTACACTGGTATAAAGTAGTGTTTTATTGAAATGCTATAGATTTTACTCATTCTGAAGTTCCAGTATGCTCACTTAGTCGCACATTTTAGAGCTCTATTGGTGCAGTTGATTTTGTGGGTATATCAGCTGATGGAACCCCCATAAAATCAAAATGGTGAGTACACGAAATTTAACCTGTGTACTTCTTTAGTCTTAAATAGGTTATCTACAACTTTTTGTTTGGATTTAAAATTTAAAGTGTAGTGAGCTATAAAGGATTAAGCTGTAGGCTCTGTGGTAGTTAGTGTCATTGAGCCTGAATAATTTTCAGTGCCATATGATTATGTGTCTTAAGTCATTAAATCCAATTCTTTTACACATTATATGCTCATTTGCTTAACCAATACCTTTCATACATATGTATCCTCACATAAAAATTTATTGCATCATCTATTGATGAAATACAAAACACCAATTTGTAATGAACTTTAATAGTCAGTAACATGATATGTTTGGGCACTTTTCCTATGCAAGCATTTTGTCACATAATATTAAATGTATGTAAAACATTAAAATATGTCTTATCATTGAATACATATTGCCTGACTCTGAATTCTTAAATGTATCAGAAGCAGAGTTCTTAGAAGAACTAAGTGATCAAAATGTTTGTGCTGTAAATTATTTAAACTTGAATGTTTTAGATACTTGTAGTACCTAAATTGAACAAAGCAGGACTCCCCAGTTGCAAATTTCAATCATATATAATTAATCTTCTGTTGTTTTAAATGCCAGAGGTATGAGCACTTCAACAATAATGCCAAAGCAATGATCCTGTTTATGGTAAATGTGACGTATCTGGTCATGGCATTTTTGCCCAGGATAAACTTTTTTGCTCATGTTACATCTTCTAAGTCTTGTCCTTCGTGGAATTTTGATAAAGAAATTGTTTCTATTATGATCAATACAAAACTAACTATACTGAGAACAAGACGAATTGTAAAAAATTAAACTCTAAAAGCGAGCCTTTCCTACTCCTCTTTATTATAAACACAATTTAAAGCAAGCAGCGGTGTAATTGGTGTGATCCTTACGCAATTACTAATTCACTACCAATATTGATTTCTTTTCTGTTCAGCAAAGAAATCAATGCTGCCATTTTTCAATAATTCTAAAAAAGATGCTGTAAAAAATTAAAATTTCTTTAAAATAGTTGTAGAAAACTCTTCTTGCAAAAACTTTTTGGAAATCAATTGCATTATATTCTGAATCCGAGACCATGTTTTCAAGATCTCGGCTTCAGGACCGGAGAAGGTTGGTTAAAAACCTGATTCCTGCAGAGATGTGTCATGTATGTAAGCCTTGTACATGCTAAATTTGATACTGTGCACTAGACATTCTCATGCTGATATAGTGTGGAAATTTGGAGAGGAATGTGCCAGGTCAAGTGTTGTCTTCATCATTTGATCATGGTTAAAAATTATGATCTTAAAATAGCCCTTGTCTCATTTCAAAACAGAGTATTATTACAATAAACTAAAAATCAGGTATGGAATTTGATTCTTCCTGTGTGCTTAAGAAAATTTCAGGTAGTAGGAAAAGTATAAAAAGCACCCAAACAAAATTAATTCTTAATAATTTCCTTAATTTCATGGAACTGATAAGGTTTTTATACCGAGACTTCTCTCATAAAAATTCTTAATCAGTGAAGTGCATTCCCTCTGTGCTGAACTTCAGGATATTTTCAGGAAACCTAGTGCTTTCATGAAAATCAAGAAGCCATTGGGAAAGATAATGAATATGATTGAACTTCTGAATAAATAGCTTTCCTAATCATAATACTACTTCCTCTGTTATCTGCTTGCTTACAAATTTTACAGTTACAAATTTTACAAACTTGTAACTGTCAGATTTATGCTTCCAACCTAATAATTATTTGCACCATATGCTTGTCATCTAATTACCAATGAAATATATCTCAGTAGATTAATATATGAATTGCCTGTTTCTTATATCGTTTTTCAAGAATTTAATAACCTTGACTCACTGTGGGACAGTAAGGATAGTAAAATTGAGAATTTCATTAACACTCACTCCCTTTGCCTTTTTAATATGGAGAGCATACTTCCATCGATGAAGAACTATTTATTGTTTGAAGCTTGCACTGTGCTTACCATCTTTTGTTCCATTCATTAATTTTAGAATTATTTACTTGCCTGATGTTGATCATTTCCTAATATTCTTGGATCCTGTCAATATTAGTTCTATCAGTGTTTAAGATCCATCAAGCTACCTGATTCATACGATTCATTGATCCAGTTTCATATGTAAAGTGTGCATTATATGTAATACTAGCCGCCTTTGGCGACCAGCTGGTTCGCCAATCTTAATGTTCGTTTAAATTTTAATAATTAAATATTTTACGCAATTCCTACTGTAATAGATTCTTCATCAAAATATTTTAAAACTTCAAATTTTGATAGTCATATAATTCACTTATATTATAAAAGCCTTCAGTCATAACGTAATATGTATCTCTCTAATTTTCTGTTAGCTCCCGTAGAATTTATGCTTTAAATTAAAGTGGAAAGAATTAATCTGCAATTAATATAATATTTTTTACTGAAACAAAGCATTTTTTTATAATATGATTACTCATAACAGAGTCACTGAGCATATAAACTTTATGGGCACTAAAGAATATCTTTCTTAATATATGTAATATCTCAAGAATTTGTCATCAAAATTTTCTCAGATTCAACATGAACAGATCAATTAATTAACAATGTTTAATTTTAACTGCATCAAACACTAAGAAAATAAAATGAAGCGTTTAAAATAATCGGTCGAAAACAAGTTTAAAAAAACTACTTAAAAAACGATGTACTTAAAACTATAAGCATATACAAAAAGTATATAACTAACATAAATACAATTTAATTACAAAAGCATGCAGCTAACCTAAAAATAATTTAAATCAAGAATCATCCGTTGATAATATTGTCAACAATCAGGACAGAATTTTCAACATTAGTTACGGTAACGCAAATGCGTGAATTTTTCTACGCCAGTTGGGGTAACGCTATGCAGATTAGACATTTTTAATTTCCTTTATTCTGTGTTATTTTAATTCAAAAGTACTTCAGAATGAATGTGAAAGATCGATTAATTAACAATGTTTAATTTTAAATGCATAAAACATTAAGAAAATAAACAGAATCGTTTGAAATAATCGGCTGAAAAATGTTAACCCTAGCCTCATTACTGTTGGGAAAAAAAAATTGAAGCCTTACTCATTTGGCGGTGGGGAAAATGGAAGATTTTTTGGCGGGAAAGTTAGTTTTTAATTAAAATTCTAATTAAAAATTAAAAAAAAGGGATCCCTGGTGCACATTCCCGACCTCTAAGGTATACATGTGCCAAATTTGGTAGCTGTAGGTCTAATGACCTGGCCTGTAGAGCGCCAACACACACACACACACATTGAGCTTTATTTATAACTAGCCGCCTTTGGCGACCAGCCGGTTCGCCAGTATTACCGCTCGCTACAATTTTCAATTAAATATGTTAAGTAACTGGTCTCTTAATGGATTCTCATAATAATCTCTTAATAATCTATTACTCAAACAAAACATTTTTAATCTTTAAATTTTGATAGTCATACCAAACTTATACTGTTGTTTAGATCGTTTCTTTCAATTTACTATATATATTTTGCTAATTTGTTGTCATTTCCGGTAAAACTTCAATAATTTAAAGTGGAAATGATGAAATTGCAATTAATATAAAGATATTTTTTAATAAAACCAAGCGTTTTATTTTATTTATCATCTTTATTGTTATTTATTTATTTATTTATTATTATTATTGAATATGAGTATTGCAAACAGAATCGTTCGGTATTTAAGTCTTATGTGAACTACAAAATATTTTTCATAATTTATGTAATATCTCAAAGAATAATTCAACAAAAATTTCTCAGATTCAGCATAAAATTCATTTTTTTGTTTTGCTTTCAAAAGGATTGAAATTAAATCAATAATAATATTTTGTTCCGACCTATAAATATATTTCAAAAATCATAAAGTCTAAATTTAATGCAGTAAGGTATCATATTCTGAGAAATATTCTGGACACACCAAATTTTAAATAAATGAATGACTGTTTCTATTTGCCACGATCAACTAAGACTTATTTATGAAGTTTTGAATGTTAAAAATTAAGAAAAACTCAACATTTTCATAATCTTAGGCCAATTAATCTTGAGAAACCTGCGCGCTCATTGGCGTATTTTCTTTGAAACGATCGATAGAAAATCAAAAATTATCCTTTTTTTTAATTGAATAATTAATTAATTTTTAATTTAATTCAAATTTTCATAAATCAGCCAGTTTAAGTGATTGATTTAGTTGATTGGAAATTAACTCTTTTTATTTAAAATATTAGTGTTTCAAGAACATTTTGTTAATCGGGATTTCCACAGCAGAAGCTTTATGTAAAATCAAAAATTCGTTATTTATTAGAGCATTTATTGAATCAAGTTACATAAAATATAATCATTTTAGATTTAGACCATTTTAGCACATCTGTGTCTTACTACAGGTTTACAAATTAGCTGTTTGGCCCTGATTTGAATGGATATCCTGTTCATATTAAACAAAACTTGCCTTAAAATAAAACTGATTTATTGGATTAATAAGATAGAGAGTGTAAAAGATCATAAAATAATTTTTCTTGAATTTATTTTTTAGAAAAAATAATATTTCATATTTGTTCCATTTCCTACAGACACGTGCCGAAAATTATATTTTTGCAGCTTTCATTTCCAAAAAGATTTAATTTATTTTTAATTGGAGCTTTAATCAATGTGATTGCAACACTTTGAAAAAAGCTAATTTTTTCCCATGAATGCGAAACGTGCTCGTGCAGCTTAAATTTTATTTTGTACGAAAAAAATTGCGGAAAAATATAATTAAAATATTTATTTAAAAATTCATTAAAAATAGAAATTTAATTTTAAGGTTAAAGCATTAGTATCATTTAAAAGATAAATTTTTAATCTTTAACTTCATGTAAAAATCTTTTTTGTGCGGTAATACTTTCGGAAGTTATAGCAGAAACACGCCAAAATTTCGCTTAATTTTTAAATAAATAAAATTCTAATTAAAATTCGAAAAAATAACCCCCAGGTGCACATTCCCGGCCTCCAAGGTATACACGTGCCACATTTGGTAGCTGTAGGTTGAATGGTCGCCTGAAGAGCGCCAACACACACACATTGAGCTTTATTATAAGTATAGTATAGATATAGATGGTGGTGATCTTAATGGGATGGTCAACTTGGATATTAAAAGCGTAATTTCATCTGATGTTGCTTGTATTCCCCAATCAGGATAAGGCTTCCCAAGAGTAGAAAACTATAATGGAATACATATAGAGATCAGAGAAAAGCTTGGATTATTTTCAGGCAATATCCAATCCCTAAAAATTTGATGACCTTTCATTATAATAATAGTTAATAAATATTGCTTAGTGAACATGAGTGTTTTATTAAATTTTCTTTCAGTACAAATTTTTCTATTACAGCTTAGGATATATGGAACTAAGAAATGTGTGTAGTGCCTCAGCTTCCAAATATATTTCCTGTTACAGCAGCGGTCTCTTACTATTCAAGAAATGATAATGTTCTTGCTGAAATTTTTGCTTTTATTGTTTAGTAAATAAAGAAATATTTTATTTCCTTATTCAAAAAAAAAAAAAAAAATCGGGCAGAATGAACCAAGTTGTGTTTCTAGATGGCGAAACATTTGGTGTATAACACTGACGTAATTATTTTTATATTGAAATATTTGTTTTATGCAGATTCTCCTTGAAATTGTAGTCATTATGTAAACACTTTGATTGTTTCACAGGCCTCCTATTGGTTAGGAGTATTTTCTTTCAGACAATTTTATTTTACAAATTTGATTGAGAGAGAATATACATTTTAACCTCTTTATGTATTTGAAAGATTTTAATTTTCATAATATTATTTTTTGTGCTGTTTTTTTTTAAATTTATGTTTTCGTACCATTATTGTCAATTCATTTTTCCTATTGTGTTTATTTAGGTTTTAATTAGTACTGTATTCAGGCATTTCGTTTTATTCTTATTCATTTCATATTCTTATTTTTTTTGGTGTAGCTTATCTTGAGAATTTTGCATCTGAAAAATCAAATTGGAAAACTTTTTTTGTATCCCATGAACATTGAAAGAAATATCGAATTGAATATTAGCCAGTACTTATGTATTTTACTGCCATTTGAGCTGTACTCTTAATATTGAGCACAATACTCTCTTACCAGCAAAAAAGAGCCTAATGTTAAAGCCTGTAATTTATTTAGCCTGTTATTATAAAGTCTGTAAGTTTTTCAAACGTCATCAGTTCATCCTTAAAGAAAAGGTTTTAATTATTCAAATGCATTGCTTCTTGATCTGGTTATAACAATATCAATTGATTACAAGAAGCCCATTCCCTTTTTGTCAGAATATCATGTGATTTCAGCATTATTGCCTGTCAGAAAAGAGAAAATGAGTGCATTATTCATTATAGATTTTTTTTAAATCTAAAAAATATTTTAAAAACTCTATTTGGAAAGCAGTTGAATATTTCTTTCATTACTTTATTGACTACTTTTGGAATCAATTCATATGATGTCACAGTTTTGGGATAAATGTAATAACATTTGTCTTCTGATTGCGATATTATGCATTGTGATGTCAAATCTTGTTCCCTGTTTGAAAAGTGATGTAATATAATATTAAATTAAATTGATGTGGCACATTTAATGTGTATCACCAAGGAATGAATTGATTGCTTTGAATCTGTTATTCTGAGATTAACCTTGATGTTAACTTGGTAGGATATGTTTGTCTTTAAAACATGATCGCATTTCTGAGATAACTCTAATAATATGCTTTGTTCGCGCTTATAATCATAATTCTTTTTTATTTTCAGATTTTTCCCTGAATCTACTACCTATGGATTCATTTGTTGGCCTCTTTGGTCCAGATTCCCTGGAAGAGACCAATTCCTCTAGCTTCTGTAAAATTCCCGAATTTTTACCTCCAGAAGCTGCTGAAGGCAACGTGGAGTATAAGCTTAAACTTGTGAATCCTTCTAAAAGTCGATTTGAACATTTGGTTACTCAAATGAAATGGAGATTAAGAGAAGGTAAGTGCTTCTTTATTACTTAAAAATAAAATTATTTTTGTGTGTTTTGTTCATTAGTTTTGAAGTCAATAAAAAATGTATATTCTAGTAATCCAGATGAATTCTTATACTACTTCATAATTACTTCTGATCTTTTCCATATTTCAAACTACTAAACTTTTGGGAGTTTATGATATTAATCCATTTGCATTGGGCAACATGAGAATCTAAATTTTTTCATGCAGTTTTGCTAATTAAGTCAAAAAGTTATTTTAATGAAATATATTATTATATTGTAGTATATAATTAACAGTTTTCTTCATTGAAAAGTATTTTTTCTTCCTAGTAAGCAGTGATCTAGAGAGTTATTTAAAAATATCCCTTCATGAGAGCAGTGGCAGCTCATATGTTATTATTATATGTTGTAACTTACAGTGAGAATTTCTGCATAACAAATTACTCCTTTTTTTTAACCAAGTTTTAAGTTTAAGGATCATTAGAAATTTTTACATTTTTAATTGTTAAAATTTACTTTTAATAAAGAAATATTAATTTAGATATTACTGATTTTTAAAAATTAATTTTTAATTGAAGCTATAGCTTTAAAATAAAATTTTCTCTATTATTTTTGCTGCTTACTCTTGTTCATAAGGATTTAAAGAGTTGTTGTTGAACATTCAAAAAATTCTTAAAGCATGATGTTAAAATAAATGTGAGGATAAGGAAAATATTATCAATAGTAATGAAACTACTTTAAATTGTAATTTATTCTTTTGGTTCTATTTTGAGCAAAATGATCAATAACTTTTTCCTTGATATTCATTTGGCTGCCAGATACAGTAAAATTATATATGGCCAAAGACTTCCCTTTGATCAAGGATGTCAAATACATGAGCTGTCCTTGGCCCTCACAGAATATCTCTGCAGCCCAACAAACATAATAGTATTTACAAAATTTGTTATATTAAAATATTATAGCTTGCTTTTTACAATTCTTAATTATTTTTAATTAGTAAAAAGAAGACCTAACATTCACAAATGGATAGTCGTATTACATTGGTGGACCATGTTCCTCATCAACAAACTCAAATATTTTAATTACAAATAGTAAAATAACTACATCATTAGTATTCAGCTTCTGCTGTAGAAACCTGAATTTTAGAAATATTTTTCAGTTAAGTCTGAAAGATTTCAAAACTGCCTGATGGAATTATTTCCATCTTTGAAAAAGCTTATCATGGAGGCAGTTTTTTTCAGTTATTAGAGAAACTTACATTTCCTCTGAAATTGAGGATTACTATTATTCATCTTGGATCATTGCCAAAAGGTCACTGTGAACAAGCTATTATCAAAAATGGCAAGAGAAGTGATCACAAATATGAGAGAAAAAACATTGACCTTTATCATTGTCTGTATTTTTTTTTATCATATTTCAAAATAAACTTTTTCTCGGTATTTTTTTGCAGCATGTATAAACATAGGTTCCCTTATTTGGCATGTGCTGCACTTGAGTTTGATGCACTTGTTTTAAATGTAGAGTTTCCTCAAAATTTTGAAGTTGAGCTGTTAAGCTATTACAAAATATTCTGTTTGCATACTTAGAATTCATTAAAAAAATGACTGATTTATTGTGATGCTGTTTAATATGAATGCACTTACAACTTCTTAAGGCTGTATTTGTTTTATTGCTTAAAATATATTCTAAGTGGATAACACAATAAGGAACACTATATTTGAGGTTTTTTAAAAAAATTGTGTTTGTTTAAACTACCTTATTGTATTCTATATCAGAACTTCCAGATCTTAAATAATGATCATATAGAGCAATAAAAAAGTTGCAGAAATTTTGAATGCACCTCCTTCCAGACTTTTCACTATGTATAAATAATAAATGTGCAAAATTAGTATTTTTGAATGGGAGGGATATTAAAATTTATCTACATTATTATTTTTTATCAAAAATTATTTCTCATTTTTCTGTATTTCTTTTCTAATTCATTTATTTTTAAATTTCATCTTACAAAAAAATTTATTTGCAGTAGAAAATAGTTTCAAACTCATTTTCTGACATTGTAGACCCTGCTAACAATAGAAGAAAATCAAAAACTGTGTTTATAACAAAAGGGCATACAGATGGATATTGGGACAAAAGGAATCCACAGTTCTTGAATTAGGAAAAGTCCAAATTAATTTAACTTTTTCCCCAATTAAAATTTTATGGGGATTTTCCTTCTTATATTTCATCTTAAGTTTTGAAGAAAATTGCTTTAAATTGTCAATGAATTTAAATATTAATTGCAAAATAAATTAGTATTTAAATTTCTACACTGAAAAAAAGTGAAAGATACTGCAGTTACATAGTCTCTTTTATATTTTCAGTGGATCCTAAATAGGCAAATCAGGAAAGATAGCATTTTTGTGATTATACTAATATTTCTTTCTAACAGTAGAAAGTTTGTCAAGTTTAAGGTAATGCTTAACTACAAAGGTTGAATACATTTGTTTTCAAAGAATATTACTGTGAATATACGATTCAGATATTATTTATGGCAGAAAAATGTTCCTGTGATTGTATAAATAGATGTAGTTTATTAATAGTATATTCATTTTTCTAGGTACATGTGAAATCTGCCTATAACAATTCTACAGGGACCTAGATTAAATATTATAAGTAGTTTATCATTATAGAGAGTTTAAACATAATTTTTTTTAAAAAAATTTCATGATTTAAGTATTTAGAGGGGGGGGGAATGAGATATCTTCACTACATAGTTTGTAGTCTATTCGGTGTTGTAGTCTATTCCAGCAGTGCAGTTTAGAGTTTTAATTTACATTTATTTTTATTCCAAAAAATTATTGGGTGGTATTTGTTTACCCATGAACACATAGTAAATTATAATTTCAAAGGTGAATAAAAATTGCTGTTTTACTGTTTCAAGAATGTTGGTGATAAAGCTATCCTATTATTCCTGTGTGTAAAATTTTTCTTTTGCATATTAGTTGCAGTTAATATGAGCTTTTTGCAATGTGCCAATGTTGAAATGCAAACAATTTGTAACTAATGTATCATTTTTTATTTTTGGATGTCAAATTTTTTATATAAAATTTTATTTTGTAATTTAGACAAATAAAACATTTGTCTTTTTCTAAGTGCTAAAAAGTAAAACTAAGTTATTTATGTATGTAATTTTTTTTTTCTAGTCCATAAAAAGATTTTACTTGTTATAAAGTTTCCCTTTCATTGCTGAAAACGAAATGTCTGTTTACATTTATCCAAAAAAATATTTTTTGTTGAAATTGAATTCATTTTAATAACATAATTGTGTTCTTTTTTTTTTTTTTTTTTTTTTAAGGTCAGGGGGAAGCTATTTACACTATTGGAGTATCTGATGCGGGGAAGTTAATTGGGCTAGATGAAGAAGAAATGCAAGAGTCACTCAATACTTTATATCGAATGGCTGAGAAACTTGGAGCTGATATAACCAGCTTAGGAGAACGATATATTGATGATAATTTAAAGCGAGTGAAAAAAACTGTGGCAGAGGTAATATTTTAATTATTTCCAAACAATATTTATTTTCCTCACCTCCTTTAAAAAAACTTATTACATGTCAAGTTAAAATTGTTGATATAAATTTGATACAACACTAAAAAACACTAAACTTTTTTTTTTAATGTCAGTAAAGTAACTTTTCTTAGATTGTTTATTTAATATTTTTGTTGCGATAAATAAATTGACCTTTTTTTACATAGGTTATAATGACAAAGTGATGACATTAAGTAAATCTTAAAACTTGTATAATTGCATTTGACAGATTAGTACATTCTCTTTTGAAAACTTTACATTTTAAAGTGATGTTAGATTTTATTATAAAATTAGATCTATAAATTTCAAATGAAAAAAAAATCGTCCAATAAGATATATAAAAAATAGTCTTTTTCACTGAGAAAGTAATGAAATAAATATTGATTCTGATGAGTCTAATTTCTCACATTCTTGCGTGTTATCAATTTACATAAAAACCAAAATACCAAATATAGCACAATGTATATCTTGCAATTTTATTTATTCTGAAACTTTTGTTGTGTGGCCAAAATTAACTCAAGTTGATGGCACAATGAAAGCTGCTAAGTATAATAATATACTCAATTAGTCTTAAAGATGTTCACAATACATTTAAAATTACTCCATATATTTGAACAAAATTTAATTCTGAACCTTTATTATTAATAACTGTTATGATGAAATTTTATATTTAAAAATAATTTAATTTTATAGATATTATGAGACATGTTTAAGGTCTGTATGTAGCATCATTAAAAAGTGCTAAAATTTAAAAATAATTTTTATGTACCTTAAAATTGCTTGATTTTGAAAAAAAAATAATTTCCTTGAAAAATGCATTATTTTATTGGGAAGTTTAGAGAAAACAGTTTTTTTTTTCCTCAGACTTAGAATATACCAAATTGAAAGCATGGTTATAAAGCTTGGTTTACTAGATGCAACTAAAATAAAAACAGAAGAAAGAGAAGAATTTGAATAAGGAATCCAGGTTAAAATACGTACAGGAATGTAAATAAGATAAGGCTTAATGACCCATTTTACTTCCAGTCTTTCTTTCACATTGGGCATCACCATCTACTGAAATACTAGAATGGTAATTCCAAAGGGCAGTAATAAAATCAGAATGTGCCAAATTTGTTTTGACTAAAAAAAGATCTAGATCCTAAAATTGTTATTGTTTTAGATAACGAGGAATTTATTTTAATTATGCCTAGCGAGTGTATGCTTAACACTTAATGGATTATTAATGAGTGGGATTAAAGTAATCCCATTAGTGATCATGGTCTACCCATTGGGAGGATAAAGTGTAAAAAGGAGTATTTTAAGAGTTGCGAATCACCTGCTAGATGCTACCAGGTCTGTATCGTTGGTGGTGGGGTTATATTTGTGCACTTAATATAATATTATATAAGTAAAAAGCTTTCTTTTCTTTTCCTCAGCATATTTGTTTTTTCCGCAAAAGTTTTCGTTTCCGACCTCACATTGCTATACAAAATATGCTTCTTTATGGGTATTTTATCTACCCTTAAAACTTGGCCCATAAATCCAGACGCACCCTGTATATATTTTAAAGATTTTAATAAAAACGATGCATTAACATAAAGCATAAAATATTCTTTGCTTAGAAAATATGTGGGTTTACATATCCATCCATGGACAAAGGTGCTTAATTATTTTGTCTTTGGTGACTTACAAGTGCTTAATTTTTATAGCAGTTTTGCAATATGCACCCTGATGTAGAAATACTTATTATGTCATTCACTTGAAATTGTATGTATCAAAGCATTTTATGTATTTTCATCTTGAGTTCTCCCCGATTATAGAAATTTTGTGTAGTTAAGGGGGAAAAAATGTTTAAATCGCAATTACTGAGAAACCAGAAAACCCAATACCCATGAATTTACCCAGTTATAAAACAAAACGTTTGTGCAAGATATGGTTGATAGATATCTTCATATTGCTTTTGAATTATTAGTAAGAGACAGTTTGTTCTTGTATCTACGAAAGCGTTCTCCTTTTTATTACAAAATAGTTTTACTCTGGTCGATCTAAGATTCGGAAATGACAACCGTCGTCTTTAAACTAGAAATATCATAAACACCTCTTATAATACCCTTCATATGTAGATATTTCAACTAAAGACCATGTTGCAATATAGGATTGGAAGTCGTGTCTCTTTAATTCTTATTTAAGACATAACCTAAAACAATTAAGAACTTGGAACTTTAAACAAGATAGGAAAAAACAACTAAAGAACTTGTATAATGTTACTTTTTCTTATTGCTCCTCTAGCGGTAGAATAAACGTGTGATGATGATTTTGAAATAGTGATTTTTACCCATGTGTTTCGCTCACAAAAATACTAAATTTTTCCATTCATTTTAAATTATCTAGTTTATTCATAAATTATTTTCTTCAATAAGATGACATCAGTGCTTATTGGAAGAAAATATTGCTTTTGTGACTAAAATTAACGAATACATTCATTACTGCATTATTAGTGTGTATTTTTTGTTAAATTTTATGTATTTTTATTATACTTTAGAAGTAAATTAAATTTGCTTAAAAATGTAACTTATTTTTGTCTTTTTCCCCAGTTTTTAGTTAGAAAGGTTCCTGATGATCAGCAGTCGATTGAACTTAGAGTAGCTGTTCTGGGTGGTTCTGATGTTGGAAAGAGTACATTACTAGGAGTGCTTACTCAAGGAGAAAAAGATAATGGCCATGGAAGTGCTCGTCTGAATCTATTTCGCCACTTACACGAAATACAAAGTGGTAGAACAAGTAGCATAAGCCATGAAATACTTGGATTTGATTCTCAGGGCAGTGCCATGACTTACAGTACTTGTAGAACTGCTGAAGAAATTTGTGATAATTCAAAGAAATTGATTACATTTATAGACTTAGCTGGGCATAAAAAGTATTTAAAAACAACTGTATTTGGATTGACAGGTATTGATTTGTTTTCATATTTTAAATCATATCTATCATTAAATTATTTTAATGTAATTTTTATATTTAAGTTTAACATTTGGCAATATTTTATTTAACTAGTATTTATTGTTAAAACAGAATTTAAAAAATGTTAACAAATTGTTTTTAAAGGCCACTCTCCACATTTTGCTGTGCTTGTCATAAGTGCTGTTAGTGGGCTTTCTGGAATAACAAAGGAGCATCTTGGGCTTGCTACAGTTGTTGATATTCCTATTGTTGTTGTTATAAATAAGATTGATATAGCTAGTCCAGCATGTTTGAAAAGAACTCTGCAGCAACTAGAAGAATTACTTCAAGCACCTGGATATAAAAAGGTATTTTTATCAGTCCTTCTGTAATAGTGATACAATATGTAATTATTGAATATGACATTTTTTTTTAATTTTGCAGAGCATCATATAACCAAATTTTGTATACAATTTTACTTTGACATTATAGCCTATCTGAATTATGTTGATGCCATCATTTGATTTTTAATTTTAAGAATAAATATCAAAATTTATATGATTGATTAGGAAAAATAAGCAAATGATTATAATAGCTTATTTTATGAAAAAAATTTTAAGGAGTTTTGGGGAGTGGGAGAGGAGTTATTTAAAGTGCCTCTTAAATCTAAGGATTTCAAAAAATATTCACTGTTCTAAACAATGCTATATTTACCTCTAAAAACAGCACAATAAACCTTTTGGATATGTAAAACATGAAGGTATAAAATGTTTAGATTATTTTGTACTTTATCTTTGTAATAGTGGTCATTTGATTTCTGTACCTTTTGAAATCATATTAAATTGGCCTTTAAAAGTATTAAAAAAATATTTTTCTTGATAAAGATTCTTTTTATTGTTCATATTACTCAGTTAGCATTTAAGAAATAAGATTTAATGCACTTTGGAGTTCATTTTATATGTGTAATTTCGTGAGTCTACTGAGCACTTTTGGATATTAATATAGAAATCTTTGTATAATATTCTAATGAACAATATAGTTGTGAGCTTAGTTTTACCTTCGAAGGTATTAGATTTTATGATTCTTTTATTATTTTTTTTTTAATTATAGTATGTACTTCATTTTTTTAATTTTCATATTTCATTTAATTTTTTATAAATATATTGTTAATTTTAGAGAATATAAGCAGCATTATTTTTAATGAGATAGTAACATATTTAATTATTAAGAATGCAAATTATTTTTTGTTGAATTTTTTCATTTTTAATATTTTACTTAATGAAACAGGCTAATATTGCTATTCTGTTGATGCTGTTTTTAGGAGAATGCCACTTATACAAATAACTTGAGTAAGTGTGTCTGTGGTTAGAATAAGAAATCCGCAAACATCATTTCAGGTTAAAGTTATTCCCATGCCTTATTAAAAGCATTCAAGTGTCAGAAGAAATTATGTAGCATTGCTTAAACAGTCAAGTGAAGATCATAATCAGAAATTTAAGTGATAAAAGTATAATAGAAAATTAAGATATATATATTATGTATTCTAGAAACAAATAATAAAACATTATTTTCAGAATAAAATGTTAAATTAGGTGTTGGTAAACAATCTTTTTATTTAATCTGATAACTGCCAAGTGTCACTCAATATTTCTGTATAACTGAAGATGCGTAAATATTTTAAAACAGGATATACTAGTTAGTCGTCTGTGTTTGAATTAAATATTTAATGAGATTGTTTTTTCTTCTTTCATGCCCGAGATGACATAGAACAAATTACACTCATGTCCATAAATTAAGGTTCAGAAACAAAACAAACGTGACTTGTTCATAACGGCCATTTATTAAACAAAAAGTGAAGAATAAAAAAGATGGTTTATGCATGATACTATACATAAAAACTGCGCTTTTTTTTACCTATAGCAATTACAAAAAATAACTCCTACAAAAACTTATTTTTATATGGTTGGAATGATTGTTGATACATTGTATGTCCCAGTATGTATTATATTGTCCCAAACGGTGAATTACAGTCTGTAAAACTCCTAGGCATGCTGGCTATCAAATTATTGAGCTGATTTTTGGGAAGATTACTGCACTCAACAAGCTATGCTCTCTGGATTTTTGGTACACGTGTAGGAGGTAACCAAACATGCCCTACACCTGTTCCAAAGGATTCAAGTCAGGTGAAAATTCTGGTCATGGTACCCCTAACTTGCATGTTGTTCCAGAATTATGCCTTGATAAATTTGGCTTGTCATGACTCCAATTTGAACATGCATATCTGTTCTGGAGCCCAATATAATTCCATTCCAAAACTAGCAATCCTACATCACTGTAATGGTGTCGTTCAATGATGTTCTCTTGGAATGTAATGGGTACCTGATGTTCTCAGTATGAAAATCCGACGTGAATCAGAGGGCAAGCTAAACCTGAACTCGCCGGAAAACATCACAAAATCCATTGTGCATTTGATTGCATGTTCTTTACTCCAGGTTAACCGCTGGCGACAGTGATTTGCCTTGAGCGGAACACATTCTACAGGCCTGCGAGCATATAGCCCAATATGTCCCAAATGTCTGTACTCGGTTTACCTTGAAACTGTCGTACCCATAGGCAGGTCGGATGCTGTGCTCCGTCTCTTTCTTTTGGCAGTTACTGCCAAATACCGATCGTCATTCGGCGTTGTAACTCGGGGGCAACTTGTACTGTAACATCTGATATTTCCGTCATCTTGGAATCGTTGCCATAGCCTAGAGATGACACTTTGCACAATTCCCTCGGCTGCTTCCATCTGAGTATGCTTACATTGATAGTTCTACTACATAAAAGAATCATCCACATATTAACTGTTCGGTTATGGCACTGAACGGCTTACAGAACGTTTGTGAACAATTTTACTTTGACTCCATTCCTTACAATTTATCCCTCTCTTATACTCTCGTCATTGTGACATACAATCAGCATCATCTGGTGGCATCCTTTAATTTGCATATTATTCTTGAAGATATGTGTGATAATTCTGCTGGTGAAATTTTTTCTTTAGCTCGATTTCTTGTGGTTCTTGATTATCCTTAATTTATGGACATGAGTTTAGTAAACACTATTGATTGTGGTGCCTCGTGTTTGAAGCAAATTATGCTAATTCTACTGTAAAAAAATCAACTGAACTATTGTTTTCAATCAAGTGTTTATATATTTGGTTTACTGCTATGGTATTACCAGAAATGTATTGTACAAAAACAAGTATAGATTGTTATTGTTCCGACATTAAATATTACATGACTATGCTTTTAATAAAGTAGTTTATATTATAAATTTAGTTTTTTATTTATATATGAGAATTTATACTTCAGCATTTTTTCTTCAGGCATACTTTCTGTGACATAACTTAAAACCTGAATGCTCGAGAATTTAAGTAAAATTGTTTTGAAATTACTCTTTGTAATTAGCCTCAAGGTAGTATAAATGTGCTGTCTTATGTAACATTATATTGCTTCATGCCTCTTTCATAGTTGTATTTATTCATTTGTAGCTTTCCTTTCAAGTTTTCACTGAGGAAGATGCTTTGGCTGCTGCTAGTTCATTTGCTTCTGACAAAATTATTCCAATTTTCTCAGTTTCTTGTGTCACTGGAAAAGGTCTTGATTTATTATATACATTTTTAAATATATTGCCTCCAACGATTAATCAAAAAGACAGAGAACTTCTCATGCAGAAACCTGCAGAATTTCAGGTATTTTGTATTTTATATGGTTTAATGTGTTAATCAGTATAATATATTTTAGGAAGATCATTAGAAAACAAACTTTTTTGTAATACTGCACTTCTATTTGTATGTATGCATGGTGAATACAGTTAAAAAAATCACCCTTTTTTGTAAGTATTAAAACATCTACATTTTGCTTTATTTTTGCTGTTAAATTTTTTAAAAAAGCTTTTCACAACTGTATCACCATACACACAAATTTGTCTTTATTCATAATTTTTGCTGATAAAGATCTTAAAAATGTTTTCAAGTTAAAAAAAATACCAAATCTTTCATTCATTTAGGCGAATGACTGATATAATGCTTTAATTTAAGAATATAATATTCTTTTGACTTTTCTAAAAGCCTTCTAGAAGTATTAGTAGTCAATAATTCGCTTTCATTTAAAACACCTTTAAAAAGCTATATTATGCTGGATAATTATTTTATTTTATTCGATTTTTTTTTTTTTTTGGTGATAGTTATTTGTAAAAATTGAAAAATATGTTGAATCTTTTCTTTTTCAGATTGATGAAACTTTTCATGTCCCTGATGTTGGTTTAGTTGTTTCGGGATTGCTGACCAGTGGAATTATTCATGAAGGTGATAAATTACTTGTGGGTCCATCTGATAGTGGACATTTTAATATCACAAAAGTATTATCATTACATAGGCACAAAGTTCCAAGTCGAATTGTCAGAGCTTGTGAAAGTGCCACTTTAGCGCTCTCTAGTCAAGACATCCCCCTTCGGAAAGGTATGGTTCTTATCAGTCAACAGGTCAGACCTCCTGTTTGTTATTATTTTCAAGCTAAGATTCAAATTTTGTTCCATACCACAAATATTTGTTCTGGATTTCAAGCTTCTGTACATATTGGAAATGTTCGACAGACAGCAACAATTCTAGGTATTATGGGTAGATCTAGTCTTTCTGTAAATGATACGGCATCTGTTATTTTTAGATTTATTCAGCGCCCTGAATGCGTTCATCCAGGCTCTAAACTTCTTTTACGTGTTGGACAGACTAAAGCCATTGGTCGTGTTACACAGGTCTTTCTCTTAGGTGATAATTTACCTTTAAAAGTATCACCTATCCACCAGTGATAAAGTGCGCTTTTACTATTTTTTATCAATTTCAGTGTTTGCACGTTTGCCGAAGATCTTAAAATTGTTATTCAGTTTATTTAAGTAGACTTTTTATGATGAGAAAAATCTATTGAAAAATCTTACTGTTGATAATATCCATGTATTTGAATGATGAATTCTTCAATATTGTGTATTATCTATTTTTTATAAGAAATATCCTTATTTAACAATTTGTTACAATATTTTTGGAAATTTATTTGGGCATTTTTGATCCATTCATGTGGACACTATTGCAATTTAAGCCTACATTGTTACGTTTTTTTTTTTTTTTTTTTTTTTTTTTCTGTTATAATTTTTTTTTTTAACTTGATAGTCTAGATCTCTCTATTTTTTTTTTTTTTAAGTATCACCTATTCACCAGTCATAAAAATGTAGTTTTATTTTTAACCCTCTCAATGTTCATATGCTTCCAATTTAAAAATAAGTATTCAGTTTTTAAGGAAGTGTAGCTTTTGATCTATTTTATTGAAAAATAGTTGATAATACCCAAGTGTTTGGTAATGCATTTTTTGAAATTTTTCTGAAAAATATCCTTCTTAATGGTGAGAAATATCACCAGTTAATCAATAATTAGTTGTTCTTATAAGCTTTCTGTAAGTTTTTGTAAATTTTTTACCATTCATGTTGACATATTGTAAATTAAGTGTATATTGTAAATT
This sequence comes from Argiope aurantia, assembly GCA_026543865.1. Lineage (NCBI taxonomy): Eukaryota > Metazoa > Arthropoda > Arachnida > Araneae > Araneidae > Argiope > Argiope aurantia. Next base: position 522,582 of record JAPMOR010115673.1, on the reverse strand, counting down.
TTTTTTAACTCCTCTGTTCATTTTGCTGTTATAATCATTTAAAAATTGATAGCTTAGAAGTATATGATTCTTCATATATAATACTTAAAAATTAATATTTGTTTGTTCATATTTTATGCGCTGTCGTACCTTTCATCCATTGCGATAAAACTTTGCTAATGTATTGCTTGCACTTGCATGAAGGTTATAGGCATAATATAATTTATATATTTTATCTGATATATAAAAATGAATTTTTGTTTGCTCCTATTTTATGCTCTGCCGTGCTGTTCATCCGATTGCAATAAAACGTTGGCAACTTATTGCTTGCACTTGCACGAAGGTTATAGGCATAATACAATTATTATATCTCAGGATCAAAATGCAGCAAAAATCGAAAGACAGAGTTTATGTACTAACCGATCATACGCGTCGGAATCAGAATAACAATATGCGGCAATTATCGAGGCGACTGTTCTTAACGGAAAGTGGAATGGAGAATATGTGCTAATTCCACGCATTCCTATTGTTCCCTTTGACATGCCTTTTGATTTCAAACGATTGCAGTTTCCTTATCGATTTGCATTCTTGATGACCAGCAACAAGGTGCAAACACTTGAAGTGTGTGGGTTGAACCTGGAAAATTCGTGTTTTTCATATGGTCAATTGTATGTTGGATGCTCACGAGTCGGAGAGCCAAGAAATTTGTTTTTTGCTGAAAACGGAAAACAAAAATTATTGTCTACCCTAAAGCATTTGAATAATATATATATAATATTTATACTTCTTCATTATATATCGTTTTTTCTATCATACCTAATTAAACAAGATAGCATTTCAAATTTCAAACGATATTTCCAAAATTATTTCCTGTGTCAGCAATGCGCCGGTTATCAGCTAGTAGAATTTAAAATGTTTTTAAACCTCTTTCTGTCATAAGTTTTTCATTTCATCCCCATAATTTTTTTTCAGCACATAATTCTTAAAACTACTGTGCTGTTTGTATTGTGTTGCACTGAATTGTCTAAATACTCTAAAGAAACTCATTTTTCCTGCTTTCATCAACAATATTAGCAAAGAAAATTCATAACTGTGAAAAAATCTTGTATGCCACTGATTTTGGAATTTTCTATGAGATTTTTCCCTTTTTAGAAGTAGTAAAATCCTGAAAAACACTTTAGATTTCAAATGCTATACATTCATTTTTGTCCAGAATAGTGATTGCCAACATCGATATATTTCGAGTGAAATGCATTTGTTATGTGCCATGGGGTATGTAACATAATATCATCATGTACTTTTTGTATGTACATGATTTTAGTGGAAAATTTATTAATTCCTCTTAAAGGATAACATTGATTTTACAGTTGCTAAATATTTTATTGTGACCTCATTTTTCCATACAGATATATGAATTCATGTGCTTGGGCTTTATAGTTAAAAACATAACTTTGAAAATATTGGAAAACGGTAATTTTATCATTCTTGTGCGGCATTTTTTTTTTTTTTTTTTTTTTTTTTTTTTTTTCGTACTGAAGTAATGGTGACATTTTTTTAAAAACATGCCAGTAATTAGGTTCGTTAAAACATGTATAGTAAAAATGAATGTATTAGTTTTATCTTATTAAATCACTGTGACATTTTAGGCCTTGAGAGGTCGGGGGTAATTAAGTTTATAGAATATTTCTGTTTAACATTTAGCTTAACTCAAAGGCTTTGCTCCTATTAGATTCTCCCTTGTACTTATCAAACTAAAATTATATATTGGCTTTGGTTGTATAGATTGGGAAATTCTAGTATTACTATTAAACAAAGATTTTATTTTAAAATTTCCTCCTCAATTCTATAAAATGCTATTACTGGTGTGAAAAAAAAGTCGTGTCATATTTTTAATGTCATACATTACAAATATGGTACGACTTAAGATTTGTGTCAAGTTTTTAGGCATCTCCAAAACAAAAACTAAATTAGTAACACCTTTTTTCATGTAATTCTGTTGTAGTTTTGCTGTTGTTGTTTAAAAAGATGAAATATCTCTAAGATGTGAGAAACTATTGAGTTTTTAGTTTCTAAAAATATAATTTGGAACTATTGAAGTTTGATGATTTATATATTGATGTTTTGAAAAATGTTCTGTTGTATTCACTTATAGACATGCTAGAATAACAACTTTTTAATAAATTGCGATTTGCAGTAAGATTTTAAAATTCAATTAAAGTAATCCAAAGGTTAAAAAATAGGTATTTGCTGTGCTATTTTTTTCTGACTTAAAGCAATAAATATAGCATTTTTTTTACCCCTATTTTATTCAAATTAGTCCATGTTTTACTCGGGTGTGTGACGAAGGGGGAATGTCACATCCCCGAAACAGGAGATGCTTCTCATTTAATTTGAGGATCCATATAATATTACATATTTTATATTACTGGTCTTCTAAATGCAGCGGTCAGTCTTATAGTTAGTGCCTCATTTCCACTGATTTCGATATTTAGGAAATAGAATTTTATCATTCTGAAGATCTATTAATTTTCTTTTATGTAATAATTTTATTATCTTAACTCAAGCTCTTTTTTATATAAGTTTATTCATTTTGTTGTTCAAATAATTATACTTATTTTATTTCTTGGTGTTTGTGTAGGACGCAGTTCACTTTTCTATGAAGTTCAGCTTTTTTCAAATCTTTTACTTTTTGGTTCCAAGTCTGTATCGTGTCCAAAGTTGTCAAGTTGAAATCTATACAACTATTGAAAATGAAGCTAAACATCAGCCAATTTCGATTAAACTTTTTTTATTGTCCTACTATTTTTTTATATTTATCAGAAGGCCAGTAATATTTATTACCCGATAGCACAATAATTGGTTTAATTATCTGGGATATTGATAACATTTTAAATATTTAATGCTATGTGTTCTAATAATTATAGAAATTGGCGTATTAATTTGCAAAATCAGTTTTTAATTGTATTGTTGTTGTGTTGTTGTTTCCAATGGCACTTGCCATAGGCAAGCCCGCTGATTTGAAATCAACGATTTTAAACCGAAAGGGAACGTCTCTTATTTTAGTAGCGCCAACTAGGGCCAAGAGTACGATTTTGCTACTCACGCATCACATTCGCTTGCACAGCCCCTTTTTAAAGGGGGGCACATTCACACATCTCACAGATAGAACAAATGAAGGACAACCATGCCCGAACCGGGACTCGAACCCGGGGCGCCTAGATCACGGGGAAGACGCGCTACCCCTATGCCAGGACGCCGGCTTTAATTGTATTGATTTTGGTAATTGGCTCTAAATTTTTCATACTCTCTGGAAGTGTTATGTATGATTATACTATTGTAAAAACTTTGTCTACAATGAATGTATTGGAATAAAATGAATATATAAATTTGTAGATATGGTGTTAATAGAAAAATAAAAATGTTTTAAATGATTCAATGATCTTCAGCATTAAAAACCTTCCAGAAATTTTTTCACCATTTCCATCAAAGAGAAATGATTGTTCAACTCAGTTAATAAAATCGATTTTAGAATCTCTTTTAGAAACTTCTTACGAAGAATTAGAATGTTTACTAGTTGCATTACAAATGCTTCTTGATTCAAACAAAAAATACATGAATTTTTCAAATATTTTAACATAACATTCAACTTATGAAATGTTCCACTTCCAGCTTACAAAATTGTTCGTCAAATTCTGGCATCACCTTTGTCTCTAGAAATTTATGAAAAATTTAGTGCATTGAAATTGTTTTCAACTATATTTGGACATAGATTAGTGAACATTTCGATTAATTAATTTGCCCATTTATTTAAGACATAATAATAACGTTGAAATTCACGTTTTTTTTTTTTTTTTTTTTGAAGAAATGCCCCTTCCCCATAAAGTTCATTAAATTTTGTTTAATAAGTTTGAGAGATTTTTTGTTGTTGTTAAATTCAAAGTAATAATTATTATCTTCCTCAAGATTTCTATTATTTTTTATGTTTGGAAAGCTAATATTATAAAACTTGATTCTTTGACTTTATTAAACTCTCTTTAAAATGAAGTTTCACCAACCATATTTCATGACTACATTATTAATTTCCTTGAAATTCTATATCATTTTCAGAGATTTTTAATTTTTAAAAATTTTTATTGGGATTAAGATTTAAATTTATCCCACCAAACTGAAAAAAAAAATATATATGGCACACTTTTTGGTCTTATAAAAAGCTCTTTAATCTATTCAATCGGGTAAGGTTTCCTTTATTTATTTGTGTTTTAATCTTGACTTCATTATGCATGGGTACTCATATCAGATGCAGTTTTTCCTCTGTGTTATATTACTAGACGATTTTTGCTTCATACCTTCTTAACCGAAATTTCTCCGAATGGCAAATATTGTATTGTGACAGTATCGTAAGTTGCTTATCTATCTAATAAAAAAGGTGCAATACAAAAATATATACTGCAATACCACCTGAATTTTATATTGTTTTGTACAAGATGTCATAGTAAAAATTCCAATACCCTTTAAGATATAGCATATTAAATTTTCTTCGGGAAGGTCTTCTACTGCAAATAGCAATTGAAATAAATCGGTGCAAAAGAAAATAATAAACGACAAAATTTATTAAACGTCCTGTTTTTACAAATGTGGTGTGTTTTTCTTGATGTTCGGATAACTGGTTGCTCTAAATTGAGGAGTCATTAATAATAATAACTGAAAATCTGAACTAAGAGCTTGAGTAATGAATAGTGTGTAAATTTTAGCCATGATTATGAATTCAAAACTCCTTATTGTTTAATAATGATATATTTATTTTATTCATATCCATTAAAGCACCATTTTTATGTCTTTTAAAAGATGGCTATAAAACGAGATAAAAATAAAAGACTTATAATCGGAATTTTAATGAGCTTGTTTTGATTATTACAGATATAATACTACTAATGTAAAATTATTTAAAAGTAATAATTGTAAAGTTTTTTAGCCATTTATATGCCAGTGTTACATTTAGGAATGTTGAATTGAAGATACTATTTAAAAAATTTTCGAATGATTTGGAAAAAACACACTTTTTTTTTAATTTGGAAGATAGCTTGAATTTTCGCTACAGAAATCATTGCTTAGTCATAAAATATGCAATGTATACAGAAATGTATTTATTTTACATTTTAAATAATGTACCACATAAAAAGTTCATAATTGTAAATGAATAAAACATTTTTTTAAAAAGATCAGCTAATTTTTATAATATGGAAATACTTTTTCTGCCCTAAAACGAGGTCCATGCTCACAACTTCTCGCTGTCCATTTCGGCTGAGCATCGATTGTACTGACATGATAAAGCCCATTACAAGGAGCGTGTTTGGCAAAAATTCTGATTAAAACTTTTAAAACTCGCTGTGTAACGTGCGTGTTACAATTGGCCTTGGCTTCCATGCAAGTAAAATATTATTTTATGAGATTTTTATGCATGCTAGTGGCCGTTTATTATTTTAAAAAAACTATTTGCCATCGTCTGATGTGCTGATTATATTGATGTAATTAATATAACAACATGAATCAAATTCATTAAATGTTTTTACTTGTGTTTTGACGAAGGAAATTGGGAGTTTTTTAATTAGAGTTCATCGCGTCTTTAAAAGACGGTGAAACAACTTTGGATAGTGAATTTCATCATTGTTTGAATTAACGCCAAATTACGTCTCTTAATTTATCATTTATGAATAATTCCGAAGTGATATCTGGTGATTGAATGTGATATCTGGTTTTCAGTTTTCCTCAACAGCAAAAACGACTTGAAATTTTGCGTAGTATAAATACGAAATATTTATTACTAGGAAGTCTACGAACGAAGCGAGACAATGATGAATTGGCATATAAATAAGAGACGCAAAAAGGGTGCTTTACTGTATATTATATCTCCTATGAAATGTGTTTTCCAAATTTTTAGTCTTGAGTGACTTGTCTTTTTGTGTGTATTTATAAAATTGTTTTTGTCTGTATCAAGCTGTTTATTTCTAATTTATGTCAAGTTTCTTATGAAAAATTGTAAAAAAAAAATTAAAAAAATGTGTTGATTTATTTTTTAAATTAGTATTAAAATTAACATTCTTGGGAGTAGATAAAGGTATTATAATATCTTATCTGATTAATGAAAAATTGTATTGATTTGAAAATTTAAATGGTTGAGTTGTACTTTAGTATGCCCAGAGTTTCTCGCCAATATGGTAACCCAATGAAACGATCCTCTTGCAACCCTAATGCTGCTTTGTTCACTGCTTCTTACGGTGGTTGAGGTGTACATGAACTACAGCTATTTTATGATAAACGTTAAATTAAAAATAATAATAATAAATATAGATTAAAGATTTTAATTTAGTTCTGTATTATAATTATAAGTTTTTTTTATTGCTAATAAGACACAGTAATGTTATTTTTAATGCGAATACGAACAGAAAATATTTATTCTTTTGCAATTCTTAACTGTCGGCATGCGCTTTGACAATTGAATTCTTACTTTAAAAATCTTGTGCAAGAATGGATGTCTGGTGAATGGAATGGCAGGAAGTATTTTGAACCTGCAGAATGGTTGAAGGGTAGGTGGAATATATAATAAGTTGATGAAGTTGGGAAAGGATGTTTGTTTGAAATTTTGTATGGAGAGTGATTTGATAGCTTCTAAGTATGCATTTCTGGTGTGTGGTGAGAATATGAAAGTTATTGATTTTGATGAGAGAATCGATGGAAAGATCTGGTGTTGCAGAAGGAAAAGATTGAATCCGCACCATATTAAAAGGTCTGTGAGGAAAGTTCGTGGTTTGATAAAAAGCCATTTGTATTTGGGTGTAATTTTATGTGTGACTTATATGTGATTAAACAGAATGAGGCATAAAAGTATTGTTAATGACTTGAATCTTAAAACAAAAATGGTGATTGATTGGATGAATTTTTGTAAAGGAGTGTGAGAGAACGCTTGTTTAGCGTTTGATGGAAAAATTGCTGGAATTGGAAAGGTTGTTGAAATCGATGAAACTAAGTTCGTTCGGAAGTACATATGTGTTGCTTGAGGTTATTAAAAGAATACTTCTGGGTAGCGCAATAATTTCAGACTATTGGTCATCTTATAACTGTCTCACTAATGAGGGTTATAAGCATTTGGCAGTCAACCATCCTCTGACGTTTAAAGACCCAGAAACTGGAGTACATACGAATTTAATCGAAGGAACCTGGAGTGCAATTAAAAGATCTCTGCAAGGAAGAAACCATGTAGCCGGAGAATTCGACGATTACATGGCAGAATACATATGGTGGTGGCAAAACAACATCACTATAACTGAAAAAGTTCTCAGATTCCTCAGGGAAATATTCAGAATGTACCCTTCTGAGACGATCGATTAAATAAATCAAGTAAGTGTATTAATTCATTAAAATTTCTTCTGAAAAAGATCCGTTCCTAGAACGTCCTTCGTTCTTTCTTATCTGTTGATTATGTACTGTTCCTGTTATGTCCATACAGTCTTTATGTTCAATGTACTAGCGAAGCTACTAGTTTCGGGCTCAAGCTGCTAGTGAAGCCTTAGGAGATTTTATTAAGTTGAAAAAATCTACCTAGTGCCTTCTTCAGATGCCGAAGGCACCTACATTAGAGCATCATCAATTTATAGAAAGTTTATTTTACGTTCCCTTTTTTAAAGAACTTTTTTTTAAAAAATTGTCAATAAATCAATAAAATGGACAGAACGATATTTGGTCTGATCATTGGGGGGGGGGGTATAGCTATTTTAGGTTCTAGTCAATTTTCTTGTTATATATTTATAATGAGATGAAAAATTTAAATACCTCCATAGAGTTCGGTTCTTCATTACTGAAGTAGGTAAGTGGGGGGGGGGGGCAATTAGGCTATGTCGGGTCCTGGGTGCAGTTGATTTGTAGAAGTTCTTTATTTCAAAATTGTTAAGATAAGCAGCGATAGTGGTCCCAAAGGGTAAAATAAATAAATAAAACTCTTCTCAGATAAAACAATACGTATCAGTAAAGAGCATAATTTTAATGCAGAAAGTGGAAACCGTAACTGTTTTGCAGAATAGTTTATTTTGTCCGTCATCTTTATTGGTGTCCTGGCGCAGCAAGGGGTACACTAAAGTACGATTTTACCATCTAAATAAGTTTATATATAATATTGTTTAGCATGATTTTAATAATGATCTAATTGCTAATTATATTCTGCTTTTGTTGTTGTTGCTGCTGTTGTTGTTGTTAATGTATATATATTGTTTATTATAGATTTTGTTTATATATGTGTTAAAGTTATTTTTAAAATGGATGTGAAAGTATTTGAATGAATTTTGTTTCGTATTACAGTTCGCACAAAAGATGACGAGCCTGATTTTAATTTTCAAATCTTATGAAATGTTATTTATGTCGTAATTTATTGTTTTATTGGATTATTTTATAATTCTGACGTTTCTCCCATAAAGAAAATTTTTTTAGAGGAATGTTGTAAAAAATTTACAGTTCAAATATGTTGTATCCACCTTGCATATATGTAATAATAAACAAATGAGAAAATTTAAAATCTCATTTTAGTTTTTTTTTTCTTTTTTTTTTTCTCCCCGCATTATTTTAGCAGGTGTTTTTAAACTCTCCATGTTGTGATGTAATGTGTATATATTGTTAACAAATAAAGTATTTTATAATACTATGTTTTGATGCTTATTTAAATGACTTAGAGACTAGCAAAATAAAAACTGTTTAAATGTATTCCATTTATCAGGAAAACAACGGCACTGCCAATTTAAAGACTGTCCAACTACAATATAACTGGGTGTCTAAAGTCCCTGAAAATTCGTACAATTGTGAATTCTTAAATTAGAAAAAAAATAAATAAAATCCGATAAGCGTGTGTTAGTTAAAAAATTTCCTGTGGTGTGGATAAAATAAACTTATAATAAACCTGCCATAACATCACTATTTTGCAATGAAAAAGAGCCAGATACCTGCTTGTACCGCAGCTTCTCATCCACATATTTGAGGTGCCTCCTGCCGTTATACCTAAAGGAAGAACTTACAGCATTCGCCAACGCATGTTCAAGGAAGGATATAGCAATGTCTTCAGCAATGTGATTACCAATGCATTCTGTCTAAACGAACATTCAGGGATTTAGTTTCAACAAATTTTTCTATCAGTGTTTGGCAATTTGTGGTTGCAGCGTACCATTTCCTGACTTTTTTTTACTACCCCAAGAAAGAATATGATTGAATCTCCTTCCTTTTTCTCTGTATCAGGAAGAAAGGTCAGAACATACATGCCTTGCATAAATACTAAATTTTTAAAAATAATTTTTTTTTTTTTTCCTTCTTAACAGCGTACGGTCCATTCCCATGTTATCTAAACAGATTTAAAAAATTGTACTCGCTCGCATGCCCATGCGGTCAAGTGTGTGTAATGTTGAGCACTTTGTGTTTGAATGCCAACTTAAAAATGAGTTTAATTTGAAAGAGCCTGCAACTCAACATCGTGTTGCCTGGCTAAAAAAAACTTGAAAAACAGCGTGCATCTTCAGCGTCTGGGAAAAAAAGTAGATTCTGTGAAGACTATCTCCAGTTCTATCTTCTTTAAGAGAACAATGTTTTCTATCTCCATCTTTTATAAAAGAACAGCATTTTCTCTCTCTCCTCCTGTTTGATCACCAATTATTTTTTATTCTCTATCTTTTCTCTCATTTGTCCCATTTTGGATCCTATCTGAAGTTATAACTTTTAACAATATCTTTAAAGGCCTGTTATTCATAGTTAGCTGAAGACTGGATCAATTTTATCAACTCGTAGCTATTTATAGTTGAGTCTACTTCTCCGTCGCTAGGAAATCCCAACTTTCTGTGCTTTAGCGAGAAAAATCTATATTATCAAAAAAATGTATTATTATTTAAAGGCAAAATGTGTGAAAAATAAAAAAGGATCTGCATTCTTATTTATAGTTTTATAAAACATCAAAATATATAGCATAATTAATTATATAAATAATACTCTTATAAAAAATCTATGCAAAAATTATCTTTACACAATGGACTACAGAATATCTTATGTTTAGTCCTAGGTTTAAAAGCACGCCTGCTGGATTATTTCTTAAACTTAAAAGCTATGTGACAAAACATTTCAAAATGAATGTAAACATTAAATTTATATAGTCTAAGAGAGAATATAATGAATTGAAAATCTCAAATCTCCCAGATTTTGATACACCAGAAATTAACAAAACCAAGAAATGTATTCAACTATCTACTAGGTAAATATTTAAATAAGATAGAGATTGGATCTACTGGATTAGTTGAAATCAAAATTGATGTATAAATCTGTTCCAGTATTCAATGCATTTTTGAAAGAAAAAAATGCTGTGTTAGCCAAAAATATCTTAAAACGAGATTTGAGTATCTACCGGATATACAAACTAAGAATTTCCTTGTAATATTTCAAAGCAAATTTTTAAATAAAATATAAAACACACCTTATTTTATTTTAGATATACAGTTCAATAAATTAACTAATAGTAGCCAATGCAATTTCAACTTGTAACGTTATTTAAAGCAGGAGACACAGATCCGTGAAAAAAACACTTCGAAATCCACTACTTATCTTCAATCCGTAAAACAATGTCGAAGGATTTTGATTTTGTTTCATTGTCAGGAAAATCTATCCACAAAAATGGTGTTCTATTTGAACTGGAGTTGTTTTATCATTAAGCAGAAAATTCAAACTGCGGTTAGTTTTGAAATTCGATCCGACTCACCATTAGAAATTGTCACCATTTAGAAATTTCATCTGTAGCATCAGACTACAATAATAGCCGTCATTTTCTATCAAAAATAATTTATTTGGATATTTTCAAAAGAAGTTTAGAGACGGCAAGATTTGAAGAACTAACTTTTAAGTTTGAAATTGTATCATTTACAGTACGTGCTATCAGTTCAATCATTCATAACACACAAGCACTTTTGTGCTTCGCAGAAAAAAATATTTAAAAATAAATGATAAATTCAGTATTTGAAATATAAATTTAAATACTGAAAACAATTCCGTTACAAGACTTAATTTTGAAAATAAAACCATGATTGTTATTCGTTTTTCAGTTATTTCATTACTTTCTCTCATTTTCATCTTTGCATACAAAAAGTTTTCCGCTTCTATTTGTAAGATTTATAAAAGCATATTCATTTCTAAGTACAGAGGATATTATCACACATTTAGATGAAAATAGTTCTTTTAGAATGACTAATTTATTCAATGCAAAAAACTTCCATAAAAATATTTTTTTAGTAGTAAATCATTTAAACATCACAATTCAAAAGAACTTTGTTATTTAGCATTACTGTTGTTCGACTTAATAAAGAAGAGAAGCTTGAGACATATTGAGCATTTAAGATCTCCCAGAAAAGTAGTGTAATTCTGAACAGTGGGGGAAAATATCTTTACTCGCAATAATGAGTGTAATACTATTAAGTTTTCCTTAAAAAAATTATGTATTTTGAAGTTCTCATGATTAATGCTGTATGTAATCGTAATACAGCTACATGTGTAGATAAGTATTGTTAGAAAAATGCAACCTTATAGAGATATCAAAATGTTTATTTTTAAAAAGTTTTGTAAACAATTCACTTAATGTTCTATTAAACCAATTTAAGAAATTTAATAACAGTTCATAAGTGTATTATTATATTTTGATTCTATCATTTTAATAATCTATTGTGATGTTGTATTTTCTAGGAAATATATAATAAAAGATTTGTTTCAAACGTCTATCACAAGTATGAAAATGTGGTCTTAGGTCAATAAATTTGTCTTTAATATCTTTGCAAATTACGTAGACAGAAGCATAAAATATTGTATTCGCATAGATGAATGTATGAGAAACATTTTTTTGAAACTTTTATTGTCTTATTATTTAAATTAATTGAAGCTTTTGCACTGTGGTAGGTGGATAAGAATTTCATTTATCTAAACTTTATTATCAACCTCCACAGAATCCTAAGCATATTCATACAATTACCTACCTTATTTAATGAAACTTTTTGACTGGAAGTATGCGTCTAGGTGCAATACTTAATGAAATAAACACTTGTTCCACGTTTTTGGGATACCCTGAAAATTCATTTTGTTACTAATCTGCAATACCGTTTCTCTGCCATGGTATTTTCATGGCTTAGTAGAGGGATTTGCATAAATTTTGAATAGATGGTTCAGTCGCTCCCAACTTTGATCATATAAATGAAAGCTCTGGAATAAATCGTCGTTTTCCACTGTTCAGATTGTTAATCTTCGTTCATTGTACATCCATTGGACGATTTCCTTAGAAATATAAGGATCTTGTAGGCCTAAACTGAATATGTTATTTTAAAGGCGGCTGATGTTACATTTTTTAAACCTTTATGTCCTTTATTATAACTCAATCTTTTGATGACTTTTAATCACCCTTCTTTAATTGGATTTAAAATTTAACAAATTCACAATTCTCTTAATTCAAAAATCTTTGTGAGTAGAAGAAAACTTGAATTGCGAATTTAACGAATTGGCGACAATTTTAATAAACAAAATTTCTATAATAAAATGAGGGCCGATTAAAAGCGAATAATCATTATTGAAAATGACAAAAAAAATATATGCCAGAATATGATTAAATCACAAAAAACGTCTGTTTGCTTTGCAATCAACTACAATTTTTCGCACAGACATTGGAGGGGGTCTTCTCGTGACTCCTAGGGAAGCCTCAGATTCTATGTCGCAGTGCTAAGCCGAAGGCAAATTCTTTTCAAACTTTGTTTGTTTCTTCAAATTGTTCACAAACTTTTTTCGCTCACTGAGGAAAAAAAAAAAGAAACTGAATGAAAATGGGAAGAACCAAACAAAACATAGAGAGAAATAAGTATGAACGGAAACGTCAAGAAAAATAAAACGTATATAAACAGGAGCTTTCTAAAATATAAAATTATAAAAAAAACTGAAAAAAATATATCAGAGCTACAGATTAGCATAAATTGCAGCATGATTTACAATATTATATGATTAGAATATCATTATTAACTGAAAGAGATATGGCGTCAATCCTGATCTTCCAAGACGATGATTCAAAAGCTTTTTTTTTTCCGGATAGCAGAGACGGATTATCGAATAGTCAACTGTCTTGGAGGCACAAAACCTTTTGTGGTACAAGGAAGTTTTTATTTACTTATTTATTTTGTTTTACAAGGATGTCAAATGCAATCTAATTAAAATCAACTTTCGCTCAAATTTGAGGGCATTTTACAATGATTTTATTTAAAGTTTTCAAATTTACTTGCAGATCAATGAGGTCCAGTTTCAGTTGGCTCACTGATAAACCTACAATTCCCATATATCATAAGACGAAGGGGGTAAAAATGACTTCTTTTTCGAGTTTTATAAGAAATGTCAGTGTCATTCCAACACAGAAAGGAGGGAGTGTTCCCCTTGGACATGGCCCCTTGTCCTCAAGCCGATGGCATGGCATGGTTTTGTAAAAATTTCTGCTTATTTTCATTCCTGTCTGCCCACATTTTTTTTTTTTTTACAATTTTTGATTCTTACAAGGATTGGCAGTTTTTTTATTGAATTTTTAAAGATTGCAAGCTTCTGAATGTCTTCTGAGTTGAAGAAACACACAAATGAAATCTTTCTTGGCTATCATGAAATTTTATTTTTATTTATTTTCATTTCTGAATGATGTAAAGAGAATTCATCGATAATACATCTTCTGTGTATGTTCAATTTTTTTTTTTTTTTGAAAAAATTGAACATAATTTATAACAAAAAATAATTAATAATAATTTTGAAAATGAAATGATAATTCTAATTTGATAATTGCCATCGACTTATTTTCGCATTCATTTAATATTTTTAAATGTGCGAAAACATTTATTAATTCTTTTTTAAAAATATTTTCATAATAAACAAAGAATGATTGTTTGAATTCTCCCAAGATTAAATTTTTGAAGACGCAGAAGGGCATATAATTCTACAAAATTTCTTTCCAACATGGTAATTAAAAAAAAATCATTTCATGTAATAGCTTACATCAAAATTTATATATTTCCAAAAAATTGTGAAAATTTTATTATTTTGGTACAAAAATTACATGGTTATCACATATTTGTTATTTAACAGAGGAAGAATTATAATTATCTAAAAGACGGAACCCAATTATGCAAATAATAACATTGGAGCCAAGTGATTGACTTTAAAAACTGCTAATTTTATCTTTTCATCTGTTTACTTATTTTTTTTTATTGAATTGAGTTTCTTTTGTTCTCTCCAATTAATTCATGAATTTCTTTTCTTTTCTTTTCTGTTTTTCTCCCCTGCAGATGGTATTTTGATTCAAAGAGGAGCTTGACAAGTTCAATAAATTACATTGAAAAGATGAAACACCTTCATTCTTGAAGTTTTGCAGTATCGGCCTCTGTAAATGTAGATACACATTATACGTCAATACATACTGTACGTTTCAGTATCCCGACACTTCCACTTTTCGACTTCGCTAAGGGGTGACACGCGGGAAGATGAGAGCGTTTCCGGAATTTCTCTTCATTCTTCCACTTTGATTTCCGCCCTGTTAAATACTTTTTCATTGTTTTTTTTATCCACGTGTATGTGTGCAACGAGTTATTTTTGACCCAACTATTTTATTTTTACTCAAACTTGCTTGTTGATTGCTTATATGAGTAATTCAAGGCGGGCGGGGGAGGGGGATTTTCAACACGAAGAATATTTTAAATGTGTCAGGGATTATCTACCGCCATTGTGAATCTCAAAATGTCATCAAAAATTCAGTAACAAATAGAAAAAAGTGTTTTAACCTAAAAAAAATTGTTACTATTTTGTAAAAGAGTGAATAAGCAAATTTTAAGATCATAAGTCGTCCATTTATTCACCATAATTTAATGTGAAGGCCTCTTACAGTATAAAAAAAGTTGCTCTGAAGTATTTTATTCTGAATTACTATCTTTCACCCCATAATATTACGAGTTATCCGCAGTTTTTACTTCTCCTAAGTTCATATATAATCCGAATTCACGTTCTTGTTAAATTTAAACAACGCCCCCTTCCATCTTTCCTCTCACCCCTCTTTTAATTAAATGAACACATCCTGACGCAAGCGCAAAATCGCGGAGGGTTTTCAATCTGAGAGCGAACAGTACTATATATAACGCGTTTGTATAATATGTTAATAATTGCGTTATTAAAATCAGAAATTGTTTCAAGAATTTTAAAAACTAACAGTCTTTTATTCTTTTTTGTTTGTTAGTTTGTTGAAAAAATGTTTTTTTGTTTTTTGTTTTTTTTTTCCGGCAGCATCAGATATTTTGAAAATACACCTAGGGGTTCATAAAAACCGTATCAAGTTCTTGAAGAATTTATATCATTCTATTTCAAAATGTAATGCTTCTTCGGTATGTTTAACACTAGAAAAAATATATAGTTGCGACTTTTCTGGGCGTTCATCCGCCAAAGACAAATGTGCACATTCCGCGTATAAAATCTTAATAATTATGTTCAAGCATTGAACCGTAAGTCACTAAAGCAACTAAGACAATTTCTTTCTATACTGAACGCTCTTACCAGTTACATATTTTAAGGGTCTAGATTTATAAAAAAAAAAAAAAAAAAAAAAAAAAAGGAGGCTAAAATGGACTGACAGTTATAAATTTACGTTCGAGGGAAATGTATTTGTTTTTACATAATAAAAACTTCTCAGCCAAGAGTAAGAATAAAGATGATTTTTTTCTTTTTTCATTTGAAGCAGTTGCGACACATTGTAAAAAATAATGAAACTTGTAGAAATAAAACTAAACCTGTCAGGAAAAAGGTGAGCGAAATTCTTCTCATTGTTTTATCTTTTTTTGTTGCTTCTTTTTGAATTATTTTCAATCAATCATTAAAATAATTATTGGAATTTTAGTGTAAAACTGCGAAATATTTATTAATCAATCATGTATTTGATGCACTTTAGATCTCACTCTTTCTAATATAAATTCCATCGAGTGTTGTTTTTTTTAAGTTAGCTTTCTAAACAGAGTAGAATAGATTGCTGTTATGCCAATACTGAGCTTAAGTTCATATGAATTATGTTTTTTAATTATATTATTTAAAATTTGCAAGTTAAAGCTCTGTTAATGGACCTGAAATTTCATGTCTTGAAATGCCAGTCATTTGTTATGTTTATGAATATATCTTACAAACTATTTATATGCATTTTATCAGTTTTTCTCTGGTAACAATTAGGGCAATAAATTTTAAATATTCTATTTTATTTTTAATCTTTTTGAACTGATTGCTGTAGCGCTCTGTATAGCCTTGTTAAGTATATTAATAAAATTTTAAAGTAATAATTTCAGTATTTCTATATTGTTCCAGTCATAAATCTTCATGAAAATTGTGAAGTTTTATTCTTATGTTTTGTTTCATTTTAATCTTTATTATTCCTTAAGCATTCCAACATTCTATTATACATCTTTTTCTTTCTGGCTAATTACATTCATTATCAACTTTTATGCATAACATTTCAGTATACTTTATCAAAGTAAAGAATATATTTCTTTTCTGTTTCTGGTGAAAAGATTTATAAGGTAATGAAAAGTAGCAAAGAATAGTGCCGGCTTCGTTAGATTGTTAGAAGTACTTGACAGTTACAAGACGAAGGCAAATGAAACAATTGATACTCAATAAAGCAATGAGACTTACGTATACAAAGGAACGTATACGAAGTATAAAGAAAAAAAAATTCGAAAACGGTAGTACAAAAGGCATCCTATTTTGAGGGGGGGGGGGACTGAGGAGCAAGACATATTTGCTTGTGTTTGATATATTTTCTTGACGTCAGAACTTACAGTAAAATTTCTTCTACATTTGGATTTTTGGTTAATATTCCGAAAGAAAACAACAACGTTGATAATGAGGAACCTGTTAAAAAAATTTAAAGAATATTATGTATAGGAAATTGAATCTGAATTTGGGAATGAAATAGTACAATTATGTACAGATGAATGACGAAATAATATGCATACTCATGAAAAAGGCATGGTCCATTTCAAAGAAGCAGAACGCGCATGCCACTCAAGTCTGCCACCATGTGGTTGTGAAAGGTAAGGTATCATCGTGTAGCATGAGTCTGCAGAACTCTCAGAAAAACTCAATGACTGATCTGTCAGAGATCGAAAACGGCATGATTGTTGGAATGCGGTGCGCTGGTTGCTCGGTGACGGAAACAGCCAATTATTTGGGGCGTGCAAAGAGTACTGTATCAGTCGTTATGACAGCGTGTACGAAATGCTGTAATGTGGCATCTGCGAAGTACATCAGGAGACGGAAAAAAAAAAAGCTTACTGTGAGGGATAAAAGAGTGTTCACTCTCATAGTGGCCCAAAAGCACAAGCAATCTTTATCCTACATAATATCTGAGATAAATAACAATCTCCAAAATCCCATTTCAGCAAAAACTGCCCAAAGGGAACTTCGTGCTTCGAACAATTATGGAAATGTTGCAATTCGTAAGTCATTCGTAATATCACGTCATGCTTTTCAGCGACGCTGATGATTTAAAACACGCAGTTTAAACTCCACTACAGTGGAAACAAGTCATCTCGTCTGATGAATCAAATTTCATCGTATTTCAGACAACTGGACGCGTTTATGTGTGGAGAACGACGCCCACAGAAGCATTTTCTCCTGATTTCCTCTTGTCCACTCTGAAGTATGGGGATGGTTCAAATAGTATGGGGTGTGATATCTTAGAATGGTCTTGGGTCGTTTGTTTTTCTGCATGGAAAGATTACAGCAGCTCACTATGTAGATATTCTGGGAGATCAGGTACATCCTTTTCTCCATACTTTAGTTCCCGGAGAATGCCCACTTTATCAAAACGAAAACGCACCAATCCACGCTGCTAATATCATCCAAAAATGGTTTGAAGAGTATAAGGAGGAAGTAGGATTTCTTATTCGACTCCCTCAATTTGAATATTTGTGGAAATATTTGAAGTCAAAACTGCCAGCTCGATTTTCCTCCACCACCTACGCTTTCGGAATTAAGATATTGCTCTCCAGGAAGAATGGCTTCATATTCCATTAAATATTGTTCATGATCTCTATGCATACAATTTGCAATTAAGTCACAGGTGGTCCAACACCTTATTAATAAAACATTTCTCTTATTTCATGAGAGTTCGTATTATTGTGTCACCCATCTGCACTTCATATCACAATTTCTCGAAACTAATGACGAAAAAATAATACCTACAATGAGCTGCAGTACTTGTAAATTAATATGCGATACTAAGGTATAATCAACTTTTCTAATGCAATGACAACTCTGAAAATTTACAGATGTTCAAGGGTCACAAATGCCAGTTGTAAACGAAGTTTTATGAAAATTAAGCTACTGAAAAACAGTTATAAGTGGTCAACAAATCAAGAATGCTCGAAATCTTTGAATGTTATGGTAAGTTAACATGAAGTAAAGGTAAAAAATTAATTTCCTAGGTATTTTTTTAGCAGAATATGTATAAAACCGATTATGGAAAGTTACAATATGAAATTGTAAACATCATAAAATATGATTTGTATAATAATTTTATAAAATAATACTGTTTTTAATTTTAAAAATGTAAAATCTTATAATTAACAAACATTTAAATTGTGTCAAAAAAATTTGGCAGTTTTTTACCATTTTGTTTAAAATAAAATATATTTGTGATTTTGGCATTGTTTTATCATTTTTACTTATATGTGTTATTTAAGTTTAATATTTTAAGTTCAATAGTTTAAACAATATTTAATTGAAAAATATTTTAATAAGTCAACAATTTTTAAATGACTGAGTTTATTTAATAATTTTAAATTATCCTTTAATATTAATAAATTTATTAACTTAAATTATTTTTTTAAGTACGATAATAATAGTAATTTATTTTTAATATGCATTCTTACAAAAAAAATTAACACACAAAGGAAAGTGCTACACAGAGTCAATGTTTTGTTGAAGGTGGTCGTCTTCATGAAATGTATGACCGACAGAACAGGATAAGTTCAGATCCTACCAGTTGTTATGCTCAGTAAATATGAGTCTATAGTCAAAACAGATGATTAGGAAAAAACAAAATCTGAATCTGCATTTCTAAGAATTCTGCAATCCGCGAATATCTTTTTCAAAATTTTTCGTAGCCATCATGGGAAAAGATTCATGTCAAACTTAGGTGTAAAGGTAAAAAGTGGAAGATAGTAAATATTGGTGCAAAGTGTCTTTTTTCAATAAAAAAGGAAAATTCTGATCATTGAAATATTTTCATTAATATGCAACTGAGATTAAATTTATTATTCTTAATTTTTTTTTATGTTGCCTAAAATATTTTCTTTCTAAATACCATTTAAAGTGCCAATTTGAATAAAAGCGCCTCTTTTCAAACTCATTAATCGAACTTTATTTTTAGAATTAATTTTATTTAACTATGCATTAACTAATATGATTAAAAAATATTAAAACTTATGAGCAACTTAAAAGTATATGCGGATGAAAATCTTTGAACAAATTATCTAAAAATTTATTAATATATTTTTCTTTTAAAAAAATAAAAACTGTTTATGGACAAAAATCCAAAACGATCAGGGGCTATCGCCACATTTTTCACACTTTTACATAAATGAAAAAATCGAGAGAGCTTGGTGGCAGGCTCTCTTAAATATAGACAAGGATTCGAGTATTGTTTTTAAAGATCTGTTTAGATGTATCTTGAACAAAGGGGGCGCAGTGGTGTTGTGAGGATAGTGGCACTCACGCCACAATATTTTTCACTGTTTCATTAAATTTGTCTTCAAAACGTAATATCAACGCACCAACCGTTCATCTCCGGCCATTTATAAACAAGTTAAATGAAAAATTAATAATTTAATTTATTGCTCATTTATATAATTTTACATTCAATTATTAAAGTCATTATTAAATAAAGATACTTTACAGTCCTACTATTTTATAATTCATAGAATTTGTGCGTTTTACAATTTAACTTATTTGACACTTTTAAGAGATCGGCTTGCACCCCTCTTTTCAACCTAACTGTTCTTCTAGATAGCAGTGTAGTTTGATATTCGCCACTGATTAAGAATTCAATTATTTCATAGGTATTCCAATATTTATAATCTTTGTAATTATTGAGACAAAGGCTTGGTAAAAATAAATTATTTGGCACTTTCTAATTTAAAAAATTCAAACAAGAAAGAAGATTTTGGATCACGATAAAAAAATATATATATATATAATCAATATTAAAGAGAAAATTGTTATAAAAATCGTTCCTAGAATGTCTGTAAATCATAAAATTCATTGCTCTTGTGTAAGGCTTCTTGAAGTTAATGCTAACTTTAACACGAAATCACAGGAAAACTACCTCCCAGTAGGAAAAAGAAAAGACATGATCACATCACATCACCTTTGCATTTCTCGGTAGTGGGACAAATGCGTACGAACATTTGCGTACGTGTCATAAAAGGCCAATAAATCAGGCGTAGCACTTTGAAAAAAAAAAAAGAGGTAGGGAGTGATTAGTCAAGGTTTGCTAAAAGATATGTTATCTGTTGGCAAGAGTATTTGGCGAGAAAATGTATTGGTATTTTAAATTTTGATGCTTAAACACAAGGAAAAAACTTTTGTCTCTATGTGTATATGCTGGCTCTGTACACACCAGGCCGTCTGCCTTTCAAATTTGGCAAATATATACTTTGAGGGTAGGAAAGTGATACTTTGAACTTTTAATTAGAATTTTAATTAATTAATTAATTTTAATTAATTAATAATTAGCCAAATACTCTCGCCAATCAATTAATCAAAAATTAAGAGAAATATTGACTTTTTTCCATGACAACTTTCTAAAAATTTACAGTAAAAAATAGTTTTTACTTTCAAATCATATCAATTCTCTGCATTAATCATTCACAGTCAAAGTATGCTAAATATAGTTCTGAAATGAAAATCAATAAATTTTAAAAGAAAATCTGAAATAGAAATTCCATTCTAAACAATTACACCTGAACTTAACTATTATCGTCACAAACGATTCCAATTGTTTTAAGATAAGTGGATTATTTAAATGTGCATTTCAGCTAATTAATAACACACAAGTCAATAAGAGAATTTAACAGTTGATAAATTTCCTACTATTTGAAATTAAATCTGTTTAAAGCTTTTGATAAATCTGGTAATCAAATAAATAATTCATATACACATGAAATAAATAACTTAACAAGCCTATCTAGTTATAAATATATTTAACTTATATTTAAAATAATAGTATTCTCGTATATATGAAAACTTTTTCATACGTAAATATAAACGAAAGATCTTGACTATAAAACATACATGCTATCTAAGATCTGTATTCTTTTTACAGAATAAAAATACGCAAAGACTGATAAACCAATAAAATTAATGATTTTTTTTTTAAATTTTAAGATAATTCACGTTACAGATAGCATTATTTTTTGTATTAATATTTTTAAATGCACTGAATTGCATATTTCTCTCTCCCAAATATACGTGTGTTAAATTTAGTATCTCTACGTGCAATGGTCTTTATATATGAGACTATCATTCTATTGAAAATATACATTCACTTTTATTCTTGGAAGAAAATCTTATTTTGTTAATTAAAACTTTTAGATTAAAGTCTGAATATTCCACACTTTAATTTTTGAATAATTTTAAATGAAAAATTTGAAGATATCTGTGAAATTTAAAGTATATGGTTCCGTGTTTAAAAGTCAATTTTTTCCATCCTCCCCTCCTCCTTTGTGTGTGTGCGTATGTTATCAGGTAGTTTGCTATTTAAGTTCCTAAATCAGTCCTTATTTTATTTTATGAATTAAAAATAAAACTCAGGATATTTTAATGGAGTATTAAGACTGGAAATGGAATAATAATACATAAGAAAGCATTTTTCACTATTTTTAAACCTATCCCGCATTTACTATTTATTTTATTTTTATAATATTGCAATATATTGAATATTATTTTAAAACATTCTCAGTGCGATTTCTTTTATCTTTTGTAACATTGTTACAAATTTAGATAATTTTGAAACGCTGTATTCACTTATTTTTCCATTGATGATGTAAATTTTGAAAGCAGAATGCATAAGAAGCTTATAAAGTATACATATGATAAATATTAATCGCAAAATGCATATGCAGGTAAGATAACATAATATTCTAGTTGGATGAAGAAGTATTTAAATATCATTAGTCTGATTAAATGACAAATCTTAACAAAGAGTGATTAATTAAAAAAAAGCAACAAAGGAAAATACCCTCAGCTCTTGATAATTTTAAGTAGTTGTAGAAAGGTATTTAGTTTTATACTTTCATTTAATGACAGAGGGCCCTGCACTCAAATTTATTCAAGTCATAATCAAGTATTGATTAAATTAATTTTGGAACTTTATTCTAGTAATATTCCTAATCACCATTTACAAGTTATTCGTTATGCTATTTTATAATTCTAAAAAATTTGGAGCTTTACAGATTTAAAAAATATATTTCCTCCTTTTACAATATTGTTTAAAGTGTTATAAAAAGTTGTCTTTTGTTTTCGATATTTTGCTTAAAATTAATTTTACGTTTTGACTGTGCACTTTTTTTTATTTGTACAATACTGTAATGTACTTTTTAGAAAGGGACTTAAAATTGCTGAATAAAAATTAAATTAAAATCAATAAAAAATTTGGAAGGAAAAAGGGGCTTTGATATTTGCATTATCCCAGGGCCCAAGAAAGGTTTAAAATGGCCATGAATTCTTCTGAAATTAGAAACAATTACATTGTTTAAAATATGGAAAAAACGCATAGCTAATCAGTAAATATTTCAATAAAGGTGTAGATGTATATTGTTGAAGAGTGTATTGCCAGAACTTCATTCAACAGTATTTTTAATGATTTATTGTACATATAAGAACGATCTTCAATAAAATTAAAGTTTCTGAAGAACTTATATTACATATATTAATGTAAAAATCATTTTTCTTCATTCTATTTTATTTTTTAATTAGATTTGGATTTTGGTTTAATAAAAGTGCAACTAGAAGAAAATTAAATGTGAATTCAGCTAATATCTTTTGCAAATTTTCGCAGATACAAATGATCAGTTAGCAAAATATTAATATACTTCTGATTTAGTAAGCTGTTTATTTTATGCGCTGCATACTTACAATATTTCATATACAAAATGCAAAGTCATATCATGAACAAATTTATCTTTATCAGAGTACAGATTTTAAAAAAATGTAACAACATTTAAATTAAATATACGATGATAAACAGAAAAGTTGAAATTTATAATGGCGTTCTACTCTGGAAACGGATTTTTTTAAAACTGATATTGCATGGAAACTTAACATCCGTAGTCGGAAGCTTTTCTTACTACTTACAGCATTTCAAGAATTGCTTTTGCAACTTTTCTCTCCTTACAAATCATTGCAGTACCACTAACCTCATTTAATTGTACTATAAATTTAATAAACAACTTTTTTTAAGTGTCTATATTTAAATAACATATATTTTAATGTTCGAAATTATTGAATTAAATAAACGAAGCAAGAAAAAATAAAGCAAAAACTGAAACGCAAACTCTTTCGTTTAATGCAAAGCTTATGTATTCGAAATTGTGTCAAACATCATGCTAACTCTTGCCATATATGACACTTTTAGATAACGTTTAAAATGTTGTAACCTCTTCTAGAACTGACCCTTATCGGTAACACAACCGCATTGTAAACGAGACTATTGATTGACAGTTTTATGGCTCGTACGCAAAGTGTACTACTGTACGCAATTGTCATACAATCGCATTTCTCACTTGAATTTTTGACTGTAGAAAATATCTTTACGAAATGAAAAACTAAGTAAGTAAATTTCAATTATCGAATTTCAGCATTGTTGCAAGGCAATCCAGTATTTTGTTCAAACAATTAGCTGATACCTTTGAAAAAAAGAGAGAAACTAGAAAAATTAATTTCATAAAATCAAGAATGGAAATAAATAATTGTTGTTAAATACACTCATGTCCAAAATTAAGGTCACAAAAATGTTTTTCAAAGTAATTCTAAATGGCTACCAATAAAATTTAAACAAATTATATTTTATACATTGTGAAGGACCGGTAACACAATATTAACCTTTGTTGTGAGAAAAAATGTTGTTTAACATTAGTTTTTGAGGAACTACTGAAATTAGACCGTTTAGGCATCTGGGATTTTTGCCTGCAATTTTGTGAATATTACATTAAAACAAAAAATTTCACCTGTTCTCATAATCGCTTAGACGATTTCTTGAGATGGAGAGCCGTTGGCAGGATTGAAGCTGGGCAGTCTCAAACGGAGGTGACTCGATGGTTACAAGAGGCACCGAAAGTGGTATCCAGGTTGTGGAATCAATTTCAAACAAGTGGAACTGTAACCAGGAATACCGGCCTAGGCCGTCACAGAGCAACGATGCCTGCACAGGATCGCTATTTGGCATTAAGCGCACGACGGTATAGGCTGAAAACGGCTCCTCAACTTGCTCGCGACCTTGCTGCTGCGTCTGGAATAAGAATTTCCAGACAAACGGTATACAGACGTCTAGCAGAGAGGGCCCTTTATGCCCGGCGACCAGTTGAGTACGTCCCTTTGACTGCATCCAGCAGACAAGCCCGGTTGTTGTGTTCCGGGCGTGTTCTTTTCAGTGATGAATCGAGATTTAACACAGAGTGACACTTGTCGAATCTTCATCTGGAGAGAGAGAGGAGCTCGCTATTATCCCTCCTACGTAAAAGAAATCGACAGATTTGGTGGCAGAGGAATCCTTGTCCGGGATGGCATAATGTTGGGCAGTCGTACACCACTGTACGTCTTCGATGCGCGTACTGTCAATGCACACTGCTATAGGGATGAGATCGTTGAAGCCTATGTGAGGTTGTTCCGGGGTGCTTTTGGCCCAGACATCATGTTTATGGACGATAACGCGCGTCCACGCAGAGCCCAGATCATTTTCTTGAGGAAGAGGATATTTGGCGTATGGACTGGCCCTCGAGATCTCCGGACCGTAATCCTATTGAATCATGTTTGGGATGGTCTTGGAATTGCACAGCGTAACCCCCCTCCTAATACCCTGCAAGGGTTAAAAGCCGCGCTTCTGGAAGAATGGGCTTTGTTGCCCCAAGCATTTATTGACACCCTCATAAACAGTATGAAAGCTCGTTGTGAAGCCTGTATAGCAGTGCACGGTGGTCACACTCCATATTAGACAGACTTTCCCCAAGATAAATGCTTTATCTCCGATTCATAATGTAATACTTTTTGATATACTCTGTTTCTTAATTCCCAATTAAAATCTTTTCCATGTTGTTATGTGTCTATGTTCTTTCTTCCATTGTAGTGTACCTCTATGCCAAATTTCGTGGCAACACAGTGAATAGTTTTTCATTTTTTGCAGATTTTATGTTTGGGACCTTAATTTTGGACATGAGTGTACATTCAACTGAAATTTCAGTTCAACTTTAAAATTATTATCAAGCAGGAGCATGATATAATGCAAGTTGATAAATTTAGTATAACAAGCAAGTCAATAAGGAATCTAAAAATTGATTTTTTAATTGTTTTTGTTTCCCTTAAAAATACTATGCTAAACAAATTCAATGGCGAAATTAATGTTTCTCCCACACATTAAGTAATTTTTCACAACTATCATCTCTCCTGTTTGAGGTTAAATTTCATTTCCAGATATTACTTTCAAAACAGACCCAGGAAAAATGTTAGTGTTAGTTATCTTACAGGACACATTCTTTCATGTGAAATAATTACTTGATATAAAAAGAATTAAACATAAAACATTTTGTATGATTTTTAGAAAGTTTCTAAAAATGGGCGGCAAACATTGGCAAAATCTTTTTGCCAAAGCCAGACAAATTTCACTGCTCAACTGTACTTTATTTAAGTTATATTACAAGTGGAAAAGTAGAAGATCTCTTTTATCACCATTTACAGATATATATACATAAATTTCGAAACTAAATATAATTTCAAGTTTTAAAATCTGCAATTTTCCTTTCAAATTTAACTTTGAAATTTTTGGTATATTTCCGATATCATAAAAACGCAAGCAAAAAAACAATCAACTCTCACATAGGATCACCAAGATATTCATCGCGAGTAGGTCAAAACCCATCATTTTGAAAAGTTCAATTTACTATACATACTTTTTAAATATATACCAATAACTTAACAAAACTATAATGGCAATGTGCCTTTGAAATTAATAATTGAACTCCAACAATATTTAACTATTAAGAAAAGACAGAAAATTATAAACATGCCATGAAGAAATATTTTCATTCACATTCAATTTAGATGATATGCATGAAATGTAGGAAGTATAATGATTTTTAATGATACACACAGTTTTCTCAAATATTTTGAAATATTAAGCCAAAATTCTTAAAATGTAATCTGATTAATAGTGTGGGAAGAAAGAAAAAACATCTTCCTACTTTTCAACATTAATCACTAGCCAAGACACACTGAAATCTGTATTAATTTGTAAGTTTTATTTGAAAAAATACACATCTAATTTTATAAAAACAATTTAATATTTGTTTACAAAGAAATGTTTACATTAGTTTAAATAACCACTTTCAACAGTTTATGTAATATATTATTTGTATGCCTCTTATAATATACAAGTTCAACAGCTGATGTACTGAGGAACTCGAGGCACATCAGGCACTACAACCTGATCAATTTAATCATAAATATGTACATTTTGTTGCTTTTTACAGAGAAAAATTAACAATACTTAAAATAATAATTTATACATCTTTTGTGCACAGCACATAAATGAGGTGTTCTAGGGAAATGTTTATGCTGGAAATGACAAGATAGCCAATGTTATGTATTTACAAAACAGGACATCAGTCACCTTTATTCTTTACAAACTAAATTTAAACCAAAACTTAAAAGGATATGTAAATGCAGACAATGTACATACGTAAGTAGGAATGATTCTTTCTTGGCATTAGGATAAATTAAGGATCCCACGATAAGAAATAGTTATAGTATAAAAAGGTTTGAACAAGAAATAATTTATTGCTTCAATTCTTTCACTTTCAAAGAATCCATTATTCAAGACTAGATAAATACACACAAATATACGAAATGATCATATACATATTACAAAGGAAATCTAAACATGAATATAACCTAGGCTTGAATTCATTCATTCATATATAGTTAAAAGATTCACAAAACATTTTGGAGGTGAAATATTTAGTATTATATAGTTAACTGCATAATTTTTTTTCTCTTTTGAAAAAAGAAAACCTGAAAAAAAAAATCACCCCTATTTCTTTTAGTTTCAACTTTTGAGCAAAGCACAGTTTAGTCACTTTTCAGCTATAACATTTACCCCCCTCCCCCTCCACACATATTAAATATACAGAATCATGAAATGGAAGACAAATGGTGTCTAATAAAATTAATGAAATCATAATCATTGTCATTTTACACAAATTACAAAAAACAAACTACTGTGCTATACAGTTTCTATAACTCCATGCATATGAATAATAACATAGTGAAATGCAAAGCTGTTTTGGAATTATTCACTTCAAAAACCATTTTATTACTTAAAAAAATAAAGGATGCAAAAAAGAGAGATCACTGCAATCAAAGAAAGTTTGCTTTTGAACAATGCAGGCTAATATTTTTACAGTAAGTAATGATAGTAATAAAGAATTTACAGTTTAATAATATTGGTATTAGTAACTGTGCATAATGCTTACTGAGAAATGCTCAGTATTAAAATTTTTTAAAAAATGCAAGAACAATATTCATAGCAATTTTTGAAGAATTCGTGGTTATTTAATAGCATAAAAGATGTTTTACACAAAAAAGACACAAATTATAACAAAGATAAAATTGAAAATAATAAAAAATTTTCAATAGCCTCTTTTTTCAAATTTTAGAAATTGATTTCCTTAACATAGTCTTAACTTTATACTGTTAAAATTAATAAATCAGAAAAATGTTAGCTACATGACATACAAATAACCTTTTTTTTAAAAAAGTTTTCTTTCTACATTTCATTACAAAAAAGTATTTCATATAGCTTTGTGACAAATGAAATATCAAAAGAATAGATTAACAAATGAAATACTTTATTAATAAAAATAAAATTCTGTAAAGAGCCCCCACCCACACACTTCCTATTCAAGCTTTTTAATCCAGGATAAAATCAAGTATGAAGCATTGTGTGAATGTAAATTCTAGAATGGAATGTAAAATAAAAAGAAATTTGCTTGCAACTATATATTTTTTAGTTGTAATTTTCTTAACATATATAGAATTATCTTAAAATGACAACTAGTTCAAATAATATTGGATCAAAATATTCTTAAATGAACAGACATATAAATTTAGAAAACATAAATTAAAATTACTCTGTAAATATTATGCTACTAAAGCCTGCATAATTCAATGTACAGCAAACAATTCAAACGAGTCACTCAATTCTACAAAGTAAATTTAAATTTTACAATCAACATATAAAACTCAAATCAGCAGAGGCACAATGGTAACTGAACAAAATGTGGCAGGAATAATCTCTATTTTATTAGATCAGACTTCATGAAAGCACTTACACTCCAAAAAATAAAGTGAGAAGACTTATGATGCAAACAATAAGTTCACAGATGAATAACAAAAAATCCACCTGAGTGATGTATGAAATTAAATTCTGAGAAAAAATTTTGTACTACACATCCAACAAAGTTCAGTTTACAAGATCAAGTATCTCCTACAATTATGTAAATTATTAAAAATACATAAAACAAACATTTGTACAGTCATCGCATTTAGTATTTATAAATATATATACATTTATATCTAAAATAATTCTGGAAAAATTCAAAATTAAGTGATTGGAAATTTCCACCAGCCCACAATAACATTAAATTAAAAAATGATTATTTTGCAATAATAATAATAATAATAATAAAAATGAAAATCCAAATAAAATCAGAAAATGCTCCAATTTTCAAAGGCTATTTTAAACTATGAATTCTAATGAATGAGGAATTAAAAAACTTACAACTTAATTTTTTCTTTTTTGGTTTCAAACAGAGGAGACTATATATAAATCAAAACATAACAGAAAAATTCAAGATACTTTAATTTTCATATAAGTCACAAAATAGGTTGAAATTAGATAGGATTAAAATGTTTAAAAATTATATTCCTGAATCAGCTGAACAAGCAAACTACTGATAAGATACGTAGAAGAATTAAGTGGATAAATGTACAAGCAAATTTTTAACAATTAACTACAAATTGATAAAATAAACAAAATTAAGTAATTAATGAAGAAAATTCAAGCCTTAATTAAAAATCAAAATTCATTCTGCACATTGCTAGGAAAATGAAAAATATCTGCGAAATTTCTTAACAGAGTTCATGAGTAAAAATGTAATTCCAATTTTGCAGTTTATTAAATCATAGAACACTGAAGAAAAAATCGACTAAATAAAAATGTATCTTTACTAAATAAAAAGGACACTTAAATGCAAAAAAAAAATTAAATCAAAAACAGTATTTTATATAGCATAATAATCAGATAAAAAAAGCAAAACTCCACAAATTTCTGTAATTGCCACAGTTATTTTCCAAGATTGTCAAATTCTACCATCCTCATATTTTTACAAATACAACACATATAAACTATACAAGGCTGATTTTTTTGAAGACAAATCCTTATCTCAATGAAAACAAATGAATATAGCCATAATATTGAATGCTTAAATCCTTTAAAAAATTGACAATATTCGTTGTCATTTAAATATTTCTATACTGTTTTCATGCAAAAATTGTCCTTCCTGCAATATTTTCATTTAAACTTCTTTAGTATTTATTATATAATTTCAGAAATGTGTTTTACTGATACTATAATTAAGAACTAAAACATTCAATTTAATAAATCATGATATTTCGTAATATATATTCAAAATCACAGACGCATTTTCTAACTATAAATAACAAAAATCAAATCTATACAATTTTAAACAAATGTAGTTATTTCATTTTATAAAAGATTTTTCTTCTTGCAACAAAAAAGATATATAAACAAGGTTATTCCTGCTTAAGTTAGCAATAGTCAAGACAAAGTGAAAAGGCATAGACAAATTTATTGGCTATTATACATGATACTTATGAATAGAAAATATGCCAATGTTAAAATTTAATTCCAAATCTTTCAATTATCAGAACTTATTACCACATTAACTTTGGAGTAGAGGGAGGGGGGTAACAGAAGATTTCCACTCCATGTGAAGAAACTGGAAAGGAGGGAGTATTTCACCTTCCTCTAAATTTTCATCCCGACTATCATTTCCCCCTCCCTTTAAGAATACTTTTGCATCTTAAGTTACAGCATATTTCAGAGCAGAAGAAAAAGGAATTTTCATACAAGTAAACATATGGAAATGCATCAGCAAACTCCAGATTAAAAGCAAGCTGCAGTGCTGTTGTAGTTTAGTAGTGAATCGTACAATTCAATAAGCAAGTAGTTTATACTTAAGAGTTGAATAAAAAAAATTTCAACAGCTATCATGCTATCTTCATTTTGAAAATCAGCGAGGTTCCTTAGAAATAAAATTTCTCTCAAAATGAATCTTTCATGAAAGTAGTTATTGCTGTACATTTTAAATGCAGATGTGCATATATATATTCACAAGGCATACTTGAAGCAACTGTGATTTTACAGTAGCTGCCGGTGTTTAATAAATAATTAATTAAATTAGGAGCATATTTAAGATCCTAGTTATTTATGTCATGTTTTACACAATTTCTCTGTTACAAAGAGATAGTGTACAATATAACTAGTAACAAACTAACACAGCCAAAATTGGCTTTGTTCAACTAATCTTATAATTTAAAATGCACCAAAACAACCATTATTGTCCTTACGATAGTAACATTTAACAATATCAGGTTTCTGTGTATCTATTTTCATACAAGTTTTCCAATTAAAAGTTAAACCAAAGAA
>JAPMOR010115673.1:422534-491485 GCA_026543865.1 Argiope aurantia | reverse complement strand
GTATCTATTTTCATACAAGTTTTCCAATTAAAAGTTAAACCAAAGAAATAATGGCTACCTATGAGGCATTCATTAATTTGTTTATTCAAAATTTCATTCCCCTTTTGCAAAAGAGTAACATATCTGCAAAACAGGAAAATCAGTTATGACAAAACAGACGGCCAGTTATTTTTAACAACAATTATTTTCCTGAAATATCAATTCAGGTGAAAATAAACATTCTTTTATTAATATAGAATAACAAGAATAGTTCTAATATAACAACAAGTAACAATTCATTTACATAATTCAAATGTATATTTGAATTTAAACAAAGACAATCTTGTGACTGATGAATAAATAATACAATTCAATAATGCACTTATTTTTTATATATTTGATTTGTTGAATCCCAAAATCAATAACTTTAAAATAACAATTTTATTATAAAAGTTTACTGGTACAATTCAGTATATTTTTAAACCAGTCTTCCTTATATAAATGAACACACTTTCAATTAAATTTTTAAAAGCGAACATGTATATAGGTTAGAGCTTCTGAAACACTTAAGATTTTTTTCATTCTCTTTTAAAAAAATAACAAGGGGGGGGGGGAGTAAAAATAATCATTTTCAGGCACAAAGAAACAGACCGAATTTTCTTTTCCATATGGTTACCTATGGATTTGTATGACAGAAAAAAAAAGACATAAAAGCATATTTTTTCAAAACATGAATAATTTTATTCACTGATCAAGAGCTAAAAATAAGTAGAATTATCTAAAAGGAGAGAAAAACGAGAGCAGGATAGAGAAAATACAAAAATAATAAGAAATCCATAATCGGAGAAAAATTTAGCATACCAACTACAGTAAAATAAAAATATCTCTGATAACCTGAAGGAAGTTTTATATATTTGTCACGAAAGAATAGAAAATAGCGAGTACTGCAAGCAAATAAAATCTTCTAAAAATATATATATCTTTTCTTGGAAATGGCTTACTAATGTGCAAAGGTTGAGATACAAACTTGTTTTTGCAAATAAGTCTTCAGAGACGTCAAACTATTCAATGGCTAATCAGAAAATTTAAGTTCAATACTGTAATTCATAAATATTTTTCAAATTATATATTTAAAATTCTCAATACACTTCAAAATTTAAGAAAATCAATAATTAATTTTATCTATTTCAAAACAGCATTTTTAGACTGATGATCTACATAGTTTATTCCCCCCCCCCAAAAAAAAAACTTCAATACATACCTAAATGTAAAAGTGTCTTTTAAAAAACATTAAAATCAGAAAATAGAACAGACCACAACATTATACATATATAAGAAAAATACATATTTTTGATCGTGCTACATTAGGCTTTCAGTCTACAGACACAAACACATTAAAGATACTTATATTTTATTTAAAATGTAGAAAACATTTTTAAGGCCCCTAAAAACCAACAAATAAAATACAACACACTAACAGCAGATATATATGGGAAGGTTGAGAAATCACAAAATCAATCAATCATTAGTTGGCAAGTTGTTTAGATTCAGCAACTTTGATATAAGAATACTTATGCAAATTTAAAAAATAAAGCTGTTCACAATAGAAATTTTATTGTAATATTTTCTGTACACTGAAGAAACAATCAAATCAATCTCATCATGATTACTGGACTATATTTTTTCATGCATTTCTTTTAATCTCATGCAATAAAACCGATATTGCTTTTCAGAGCAGAAAATAATAAATGTTTACCTAGATATTAAGACTTTGCGTTAAGCATGTCATACAATAAAAAAAAAGCACAATTCATTTTATCAGTTTTTAAAAACAAACAGCAAACTTATATTTAATTTATTGAATGCTAATATCCCTGAAGTCTTGTTTTGGGAAATATTACTGAGGAAATAATCTTCAAATGCATATTACCCTCACTTTTCAGTACTTATAAATGGAGAGATGGATAAGTTAATTTTTACCACTTCAGCATAATACAAGCTAAATGTTATTAAATAAATACATAGATCCAAATTATTCATATTATTAGGGGATCATTTGCAAATTCCAAATTTTGTATGAAAATAATTTTGAGTACTTTCCAGAGGAAATTTTTAAAAATCTTATTTCAGGATTTTAGTTATCTCCTTCCTATATATAACTAATGAAACGAAAGACACTAGAGAGTTGGTTAGTCAACTATGTGACAAGGCATTCAGTCTTAAAGATATATAACAGCTAAAAAATTTGTGCTTATTAAGCAGAACTGCACAAATAGTTAATATTCAGTAAATTTTATCATTAAAAAAAAACCCTTCAAGGATTAAAAGGTATTCTAAACATATTATCTATAAGTTAATAATTTTCCTGCAATATCATACACCCACATAAAAGTTGTGTAACTATGAACCAATTCTTCCTAGACAAAAATTGCTGACATAAACATTTTTTTAAATGATATCGGAACAAAAAATTTATTTTAAGATAAATAAAAAAAGATTAAAGAAAATTAAATGCTATCCTTGAAATATGATTAACAGGCTATTCAAAGTAGAAGTTGATATAAATGGATAGATTTGAGTTGATAGATTAACATATTTTAAAGTTGCATGAAGATTACTAAAGATAGACTACATAATTCAAAATTACAATCAAATGATAAGGACATCTTAGATGACAATTCCATCTCTGCTCACAACTAATTATTATCCCACTAATGGGCATAAAAAAAATTCTCTTTTACAATGAACACCCTGCACATAATACAATCAAATGTCAAATAAATTAAAAATCTAACAAAATGTTAGTAAAACTTACCACTAAATGGACAATTTAGGGAAAGCAACAAAAAATGAAACTTAACAGTAAATGATATTATCAGAAATTGATTAACTGCAATACATATTAGATACAAATAAAAGAAATGATAGAATAATAAAACTTTCATTTACCAACAAAATTTTACTTGGGAAGGAATGCACAAATCACAGTTTTAAAAGTAGAAGCAGTGTATTTCATACATACAGAGTCGGTTACAAATTGCAGAGCAGCAAAAACTATATTAACTACAGGGTCAAATAAGTTCTACATCTCAAATTCCAAAAAGTTCAGAGGCTTGAAAGTGTAGTTAATTTAGCTTATATGTAGTACCAACAATGTATGCATGAGAATACATGTCATTTATGTGCTAAAGCACTTTAGTTTCCAAATCCCAGAAACATATTATCCAGAATGGTACAAAAATCTTCAATAATCTATGATCTAATATATCTACAGACAAATGCGTGGTTTCATCATTTTAATAAATTTATTTTTAATTGCACATGTTTAAATCATCTGTTTTCTTAAAATATAATTAAGTTACAATTTCAATCAGAATTATAATGATTAAAATAACCTATATTACAAAATAATATTTAGGACAGATTTGTCTTCAAAAGATGGAATCTATATCAATGATGTAAAATCAAAATCTAAATATAAAAGAATGCAAAGGTATTACATTTGCCCTTCCATGACTAAAATTGAGAAGAAGAAAAAAAAAAAAGGGGGGGGGGAAGAACTCACATTAATACTACCATCCTGAACTTTACATATACTGCTGTTTTTATAATTCATCATAATTTTTTTATTGCATTATCACAGCTTAAAAAACAAAACGATGCACAAAGATTTTAAACAAATATTAGAAAAAAAAAAAAATCAAAGTAACATAAAGATTACAACAATGTGGTTATTTTTTAAAAAATGATCAAAAAGCAATACTGCTTATTCAAAAGCATTCTATGACAGCTTCCTGACAAATAGAGAATATTACTTAATTTAAAAATAAATACGTAAAATGACAATTTTAGTACTATCATAAATACAACAATGATGAACAAACATGAATAGTAATTTATATAAAACATGCACACGCAAAAAAATCTTAACTGTCTATAAAACTTTTTTACACAAGAGAACATTAAAAAAACACACACAAAAAGAAATCAATAACAAAACATAAAATGACTTGACTGAACTATTTTAAAGGTGAATTATAGTTCAAGTAAATTTTCTTTACAAGATCACATTCCACCTCTTCCCTTTGGTGACTAGATCATTTCCATTAGCAATTTAAAAACTTAAAAGAGTTCAGTAAGAAGAGTACATGATCATCAGATATACATTAGAAAGCACCATTGAAAAAATTAGCAACTTTCACAATTTTCAGCAAAATCAAGAAACAAAATCGTAAATAAAATTTGTCATTAAAATTTTAATAAGTCTTCACTTTCTTACTATCACATTAAAATGATCCGACAGAAATTTCATAAAAATGGATGGTACTCAAGTTTTTGACAGCAGGGTGGCAATTCTTTCACATTATACAGAATGAGAGCAGGAAAGTAAAATTATTGCATGTTATTAAATATAATGAACAAAAGAATGGAACTGTAATGATCTACACTGTATGTTTCTTCTGGCTTTGAGGAGGAAAGATTTAGAAAATTTTAGTTGTAGACTTTTAACATTAACTGACTTTTTTTTACATCTTAATAGCAACATTGTATTCTTAAAATCAAAATTTGCACATTTGCAGAATAATTACACATTACAGTTTTTGTAGAAAGAACCCCTACGAAATGGTTATAACAAGTACAAAAAGCATATACAACTTAAAAATGCAATTTATGATGGAAATAAATTCTCTAAAACATCCAGGAATTGCCACCAAACTATTAATAATATTGCTTCGAACTATTTTCAAACTGTATCTTTGTCACTACATAAATTTAAGAATTTACATACTACAAATTTTCAAACTGAATGAATGGAGAATAGTGGCGATGATCAATTTTTAAATTTCTCTTAAAATTTTTTTGTTAAGCCTATTTATAAAGAAAGGATTTTTTGTTAGTGCTCTCTAATACAAAAAAGAAGAAAGAGGGGGAAAAAAAACAGTTACAGTTTAAACACACACACACAAAAAAAATCATAATATTAGCCATAAATTTGATACGATTCCACTTGAATTCCTAGCAGGAACTTGATTTCTTCAACAGGCTCATTTTAGTGTTACAGCTGAAATGTGAAAATGATCAATATTTGCATACATATTTCATGCCTCAGAAGAGGATGCAAGTTAAAAATTATTTTGATTATGCTTTACTTAAGTTTCACTGAGGACTAGCAAGACAAGCAGCACAAATGCAAATAACACAACAGCTGCATAGGAAACATTCAGGTATGTCACAGTTTGCCAAGACAAATATGGCAAATTATACTTTCTCTAATGTTAAACAACTGTCCCTCCACTTGGATTACTGGAACTTGGGCTACCCACATGTTGAGCAAGTATCTGAAAGGCATGAAAAATTTGTTATTGATAAACTTATAAATTTAACGAAAAATCTACAGCAGTTATTGTTAAATGAAATCAATAATCAATTATGAAATGTAAATATAGTTCATTAATTTTAAACTAATGGTCTGAAGCAAGAATAAATTTTTTCACAGATTTCAGGAAAATCTGAGACTTTTTAAAATCAAACATCATTCATAGAATAAAATGCCTTTGATACATAAAAAGCCTGCATCAAGCATATAATTATGCCACGATTTCTCAGCATGATAAAAGAAAGAGATATATATGTGAAATTTTCTGGAGCTTTGAGAATCATAGAGCAGATTAAATAGTATAGAAACAGATAATTTCAGCAATTAAAATAATTTAGGAGTCAAAATAATCTATGTCAAATGTTAATTCATACAGTGCTTAATATTTTTACAGCATAAGAGGAAAAGGAGTTGCATAGTCATGTAGTTTACAAAGAGTAAATTACATAATTTTAAATTCAAATTGTGGTCAGATAACAAGAATGATACTTGAGCCATCATTCCACTCCAAACCAGCGATCAAACAATTGACCCGACAGATTTAATCTGCACTAGGCCTATATATACAGTGCCTATTCTTTCTGGAAGCAGGTCTTGAAATGATTCCTATAGTATTCAAAGAATTTAAAAGAAAATCAACATCTCATATGATAAAATATTTACGATAAGTATGCTTAAATGATAAACCAATCAAGCGACTATCTAAACTTTCTTATAATGATTTTTCATCTTTTCAAACAGAACATACTATTCCTTAAGATAGCCCAACTCCAATTACTATTTTAAATATCTAATTTTTTTTTTGTAACAATCGACTTTCATTCAAGTTTTCAGATATAGCACAGAAGTAATATAGTGAAACGAAATCAAAACTATAACTAGCATCAGAGGATAGCTTTCCAAAGAATATAAGTAGCAGTTATATATTCGCTGAAACGAACACTCGAGATTGTTTCCTGATGCGAAGCAATATGTGAAAAACAGGCAAACAATTTCTCACGAAATGCACGGGGGGGGGGGGGGGGGTCCAAAAAAAAAAAAATTTGAAAAAACTGTTCCAAGTTTCACCGGGAAATAATAAGGAGAAAATAATTTTTTAGTGAACAAACTGCAGTATTTGAATAGAAAAGCAGATGAATATTGGAGGAAGAGTACTATTTTTCTTCTAAAAAAAATTCCATAATAACATTTAAATATATTTATGTACATAGCTTATATCTCAATGAATGTTAATTGTAACTAAGGAGCTTCCAACAGCAATAAAAGGCATAAGAAAAGAAAAATTCTTTTTTCAGTTACTTAAAATTAGTTTAAAAGTCCAGAAAACAGGAAAATATTCAAATGTAAACAACCATAAATTAAAACGAATAATTACTTTTAAGTACATTATAAATACTTAAGAAGTTGAATAAAAAAATTTTATTAGGGAAGAAATTTAATTTATTAATTTTACAATAATAATTTTTCAGATATTTAGTGAAGTGGTTTCCTTATGCTTCACTAACATAGTATGAAGCATTATATCAATAATTTAAAATAATGTGAAGTCATTCAACATTAATTTTAATTCTCAGCATCTCATTTTCTGTGATTTTTTAAATTTAAATGAAGCTTAGTTAAATTCACAAATATTCCTTTATTCTTTTAGATAAATGAATCATTTTTAGCAAAATAGCAATTGCAAAAAAAAATTATATTTTCACATCCAAATTTATATTACTAGAATTTAAGTAGCTAGATTACACTAGGAAAATATATTTTGAGTTAAGCTGAAAAATTTGGAGATTTTAAAAGCTTAAGTTTGGAAATTCTGACTGGCTGCATGAAATTATGTGGTCAAAGATATTATATTTAAAACAGAAAAACACTAAACAACAGTGTGAAAAAGCTGCGATTACATTATCTTTCAATTCAAAAATGGTTAATATTAATTAAATGAAGCAAAAATAGAAAATAAAGAATTCTTGAATAAATTCAAATAATATCCCTTAGAAAATGCAGCATTAGAAATAAAATATTTACTGAAAGCCTAATGAGAAAGGACAAATTCTTGTAACCGAAAATTCAAATATATTAAAATATTAATTTTATTACTAAGATAAATTAAAAGTGGGAGTAAAATTGAATTTTATAAAAAACAGAACAAGAAAATATTTTTTTTTAAGGCACTTGATTGTTTATGAAAGTGAATGATATATTAAGAAATAGATTTTTGCTTAAATTGGATAAAAATGTTTACAAGCAAAGAATAAAGTAAGTTTTTAATAAATTTTATTTTTTTATATATGTTGGAAAGCAAAACTTTTTT
This sequence comes from Argiope aurantia, assembly GCA_026543865.1. Lineage (NCBI taxonomy): Eukaryota > Metazoa > Arthropoda > Arachnida > Araneae > Araneidae > Argiope > Argiope aurantia. The sequence continues at coordinate 483,821 of JAPMOR010115673.1, read as the reverse complement.
TTTTGGGGGGGGGGGGTACATTTACTATAATTTGAGAGATGATTCCACTTGATAAATTTTTATTTGACGATACAACAAATTTTTAATGTTACTGGTGTAGAAGATTTATTTCAAGTTTTTATTCTCTTTAAAATCTTAGAAAAAAGGTAAAAACTAAAAATAACAAAAAAAAAAAAAAAAAAGAAAAAAAATAGGTTTAAAGCACTGCTTATGAAATAACAGCTTATTTGATGTCCTTCATGAAAAAGAATTTGAAAAGTAGAATATATATTACATATTAAATTTCTGCAAATGAAAATTCTAGGAAGACCATGAAGTTTTTTTGAAATAGGCAATTGTGTCAAATGAAGATGTCAAAATAAGAACTGAATCTATGGATAAAACTTCTGCTATATCAATAAAAAAACACTTCTGCATAGATAGACGTATGAAATGAGCTGCAAAGAGATTTTTCAAAATCTACATTGACATAAAATACCATTGTTGCATATAATGAAAATGTTACCAAGAAATCAAACAGACTTGAATTGAATTTCTTCAAAAATCAATCTTTTAGATTTAAAAGGGCATAATGTAAAATGTTACTTGCCAGGATAACAAATTTAAGCCTCTTGATTAACATATGCAAAACGGATTTAACACTGCAAGCAAAGCATATTGAAGCCTGCTTTCCCAAATACTTAGAATTTGCGTGGATCGACAGAGGAATGAAATCAAGCCATTAAGAACATAATGTCAGACATTTATAGTGAAATGAAAATCAAATTTATGAATCACATTTCATTTAATCATTTTGTATGTATGTATTTTTTTATGTTAGAGAAAATGAAGCATTTAAGTTTCAAAGAAACAATTTCAGTATTATAATTACACATACAGAGAGAGGATATGTGATGAAAATGAGCTAAATTAACACTGAAAACTATAGGCAAATCAACCTATTTTTTTAAAAAAAAGAGGTATTGCTGTAGGGAATGAAATTATAGCTTTTTATAACATAATAGTGAATGTTCAAACTTTAAAACAAATCACAACTCATAAGAGCATTTATTTAGTTTCAACCACTTACTTTACACAAACAATATTTTTACTGAAGCCACGAAAAGCATCAATCAAAAAATTTCTGCATCTAGTTTTGGAGAAATCTGTACCCCCCCCCACTCCCTCTTTTTTTCACATTTCATATTTGATTAGAATGAAATTGAAGAAAACACAAGAAAAATAACTTCCCACAAATATCAACATTGAATGATATTCAAATGTTACTAATGTCTTTATATAAATTTATTTTATATAGGACAAAGAAGTTGAGGAATTCAAATTAGAATGGAAATAACTTTTTAAATGACTAAGACACCAAAAACAACCCATTCAAACTTCATCCACTTCACCAAAATAATAATAAGATAAACTTAAAAGTTATCCAATGATTTTAAAAAATAATTTCAAGATCAAACATTTCTTGATGTGTATTTTCATTTTCAAGAAACCTTAAAATGAGATTTTTATGCCTATTCCAAGTCATTAATGAAATGCTACAATTTCATTATTTCAATTGCAATTATCCACATAGAATTCAGATGCAAGTCAATTTCATTTCTATACATCCATTGGGAAATAATTTTTATATGTTGGAGGAGTGGTGTAGTTTATCCACATGAAAAGTTTAATCTAGTATTATATTATTTATTATATATATATATATATATATTGCTTTCTTAACTAGCAAATAAAAGTATCCGATATTTCAATACATCTCCAAACTAATATTTACCAATTGTAGCACTTAGCTAAAGGGGGGGGGGGAACAACAGTCTTCTCTTATTTGTAAGGATATGTTATGGATAAAGAACTAGTAATGATAAAGGAGTCATTATTTTGTATTTTTCAATCCAGTTGAGCAAAACTTTAAATACAGACCCTTATAGGTAGAGATGAAGCTATTTTAAATATAACAAATAAATGAAGTACTCAATGAAAGCTAGTTTTAAAATAGTAAAAGCAGTCTAAACACACAGGATTTACTGAAGTAAAGGCTTACTGCAGCAATTACGTCATTTTAGATGAAATATAGTGTAAAAGCTAAGTAAATAGCTGCCTAATAAATAGCCAATCCTCAAAGTAATAAGAAACCAACTATACTTTTCTGAATTTTATTAATAAATTTTTAAAAAAACAAGCCTTTTAATGGTTCAAGAACAAACTGTATACCTTTTTCTTAGAACAAAGATAACGTGCAATATAAAGAGCTGAAAACAGCAACTTTTACGAACTTTATACTCTGAAACCAATAATAAAATAAGATCTTAAAAGTTATACAAATAGATCCTTACAAATAGCCTTATTTCCAGTTAAAATGGCATAAATGCTGCAAATGCTGAACTAGATGTTATCTAAAACAACAATACTCGTATGATTTAGACACATTGAAATAATACTTCAATTGATCTAGAAAATTTAAGCATAAATAACAATTCTTTTTTCTTTTTTGCCACAGAAAGATGTAGCAGGGGAAATAAAAAAAATAAAATAAAAAAAAACCCGAAATTCTCTAAAGGTGATCAAATAATCAATTGACTCCCACTAAAATAGTAAATTCATGTTTATTGTTGTTCTCATACAAATCCTACTTTAACAACTGTAACTATTTCTCAAGCCATTTTAGCTAGGATGTATACCTAAGATTAAGGTCAAAACTCAACCAATTCAACTAACCAGAGAAGTTTCCAATAAATATGATTTATATGAAGGTATTCAAAGAGCTCTAAATACCATATAAACTACTACACAATAAAGATTCTGAATATCTTATATGTATTGTCCTTAACTAATCAAACATACATTAAGTTTTCACCACAGAACTGAAGCATAGATTCTAATCTTGGACTTAACTCCCAACAAAACAAATGATCAGCATCTTAAGAACAAGAAGATAGAAAAACTAAACAAAAATAATTACAAAAGTATAATTATTTTCAAGTCAGCGAAGATTATTTCTCATGCAGTGAACATTTAACCAACAGAATTTAAATGAAACTTTTAACTCTATTCAAATTTTTAAGAAATGAAAAATAATTTTATTCACACAAAAGAAACTTATGCAAAACAATTTGCAAATATATGATAAAAATAAATTTAATTTTACATTGGATTTATCAACTTCATGAATAAAAATTTACAACCTTCTTTCTTTTTATGCGCATACATGAATGCATACATGCACATTATATGCATACATGAATGTACACATATTCAATAGATATAATACCTTGAAATTATATTAACCACTTCAAGAATGAATATATAAAGGTAGTTAACAAAATAAAGCTATTGAATAATAAAGGTAATTTAGAAGATCACAAGGAGCTTATTAGAAATGTTTTCTGTAAAGAATTTTAAAACTATAAAAAAGAAGCATTTGAATAAACTGAAATTTGAGAGAATACCAATGAAAAAAAAAAATCATATTTTAAAAGTATGCAAAAGAAATGAGTAAAGTTGAGACAAAAGAATGTAGATATACTGTAAAAAAAACAGCTACCAGAACAACTTCTAAATGAGTCCTGTCTGAATTGCAAAAAAAAAAAAAAAAAAAAAAAAAATACTATGCTATTTGGTCATATTGTTTTCTAATTAGAAGTGAACCTCTTACTAGATATAACTTACGCTATTAGCTTTTCTTGAATATATTTGTGGTTCAAGTATATTTCTTAATCCTAAAATACAAGTGAAGAAAAGCAATTAAATGTTTTCAAATATTTTCAGCATACAATACTACAAAAAGGTAATATTTGAATGTTTGAAGTTACAGTGAATTTTTATTATTAAATACATATTTGGTTTAAAAAAAAAACTCATTTTGATATGTCTAGCAAAAGTGTAAAATTTCTAAACTTTTGATTCCTCTTGATTTCAAGGAAAATTGTAGTTTAATTCTTTGAAATCGTAAGAAATATTGCAAATAAACCAGAAAAACTGAAAACATGCTGCCATCATTGTATTTTTTTAAAGTAATGATTGTTTAATTAAGCATTTTAATTTAAGGGTATTACATTTGGGAAATTTAATACTCATCCAAAATGTTAAAACAGAATGAAATGCTTTTTAAAGTAAGGGAAAAAAAAAAGTAAGTAATGAAGAAACTATTTCTGGCCTTCTTCACCCATTTTCTCAGAGAAATCTCATCTTAAAATTATCAGTTGTATTCTAGTTTAAATTTAATTTAATTCTGGATGAAGAATAAAATTAGATATTAAGAAGCTCGCAGGTAGGAATTTCTAATGATATTTCTGGAATAAAAAAGCTGTTACTGAAACTTAAATGCAAGCATAAACAAATGGGTACATCTGAATTTTTTTTTTATATACAAAATTGACCATGCTTTGCTTAAATTCACATTGCTTTAATATTTATCTCTGCCTGAATCAATTAAGATGCAATAAACATATTGTTGAAATAAAATATTTTAAATTCAAAACTTCCATAAAATTTGATAATTTGAATCCAAATTTTAAAATAGATTTTGCTTTCTCCGTAAAAGTATAAAAACAGATAATGAAAGAAAAGAAAGAGAAAATTAATACAAAATTTTAGTTTGGTCATCCAACACGCATCATTTGAAATTACAAATTAAGGATACAAATAAGGATTATAATAGAGAGAAACCAGTAAAGATGATTATTATTTAAAGGAAATTTAAAAATTTGTTTTATTTGGGCAAAATAGCCTACAAACAGTTAAATTGTGAAAAATGGATTTTAAAAAGATATTAATCCACAAAATTTTTATATAAATCTTAATCTATTAAACTGTTACCTTAAACATCAATACACAAGAAATTAAAATAGAGGAAAAATGAAAAAAACAATATAACATAACAGAAATATCTATGTAGCTTTTAAAGGTATGTCTTTGCAATTAATGTCATACATAATTTTCTTTTAACTTTTGGCACCTAATTGTTTTAAATTTTAAAATTATCATTAAGTATTTAAAAAGGAATTACAAAACATCAGAAAATATGCTAAGAGTACTTCTGTCAATAATACAAATGGGGGGTGGGGGAGAATACTATACACAAAAGGTTTTATCTTTCTTCATTAGAAATTCAAAGAAGTGACATTAGTAAAAAATTACCACATTTTCCAAAATTATTGTAAATATTTGAAAACAATGACAAAAACATTTTCTTTTGCATTTAAAAAAAATCACTGCAATGTTGACAGAAATAAATATGGAAGAAATAAACTATATAACAGAAAATCAATATCTGCCTTGTCCATATAAGGTAAATGAAAGAAAATTCTATAAAACCTTAAAAGATCTTAATATGGTGTCCAACTTATAAGTTTTTACTTTTTAATATAAGGAAATGATCCAGTGAGAAAATATATTATTAAACATATTACAATCTTCCAAGATTTTTAAAAACCTATGAAATAAAAATAAGCTACAATCAATCCGCATTTAAGGTAAACAAATGCATGAATCATATTAGAAAGCACTTAACTGTAACTTAAACTTTTCTTTCCTCACTTTTTTTTTTAATAAAACATGATATACTTTAAATCAATCGAATATTTAAAAATGTAAAGCTTTCCTTTCTGCAAAATGATAAGCACCTTATTTTTCAGTCATTACAGGGTAAAACTGAAAAAATTTTTAAAAATTTGAAATATTAGCTCAGAACTAATATAATAATTAGGCACCTTCATCATAATTATAAAATTTTGTATTTATGAATGTCTTTTTTCCAACTGGTGGTGGTGGTGGTGCAATTTTGTTATTTAATTTCGGACATATGGAGCTATATTTCAAAAGTTTCGAATTATACCATATAGTTAACCCTGAATTTCGCAATAAATTTTAGAATAATAGGAGGAGGGGGTGGGGCATTCCTTAAATAATAATAATAAATGCAATTTTATTCATGTGCAGAGGAGCTGAATTTGTTTCAATATTTTTAAACAATTTGTTACATACAAAAGCAAAAATTAAAATCAAGACACGAAAAAGCAAATCCACTACTGAATAAAAGTCCATATAAAATGCCAGTCCTTTATTATTTTCTAACTAAAATTTACAAATGTTGTAGCTAAAACAGTGTATTGTTTATTTTCTTGCACAACACTATTACAATGTAAGCATAAATATATACATATCTATATTTAAAGGATTTAAAGAGTTATGAACATTTAAATTTATCAAATTTATAGGTTTGACATATATATGTCAGTTTTGAAAATTATAAGGAGCTGTAGGTTTGATTTTAACAACTTTTTTGTACATATCTTAGAAAATACACACTTTAAGTTATACAACATAATAACAAAATGTAATAAATAAGTTTACTTAGACATCATATGCAAATAAGTATTTTAATAATTAGCTACATTAAACCTTTAAATGAGAATTGTGAAAATACTTAAAATAATAAAAATTTGATTTTGTAACATAACACAAATAAGAAAAAGTACTATTAAAAATTACTAAAAATTAAAATTGAACCAATTCTAGTTAACATAATGTTTTTTTAAATGTTTAAAACAGATTAATACTAAGTTTGACATTACAGAATTATAACCAGATTTTACATGAAGAAAGTTTGTTTTCATGACAAAATACTTACACCTTTACCAGGCCTTGCCCACGTACAGACAAAACCTTCCTGGCAGGCTATTACAAAGCAGTCCTCCCTGAACACCAATGCAGTTAACCTTTCATGTGCTATTTTCTTGCATATAAGAGGTTCAAGCATGGAGACTTCATCTCTCCGAGGACAGATTGGAGTCCCAATTAATTTCACAGGGTCATCCAACACTTTGCTTTGGTTGGACTTATTAAGGCTATTTTTATCAGCATTCCTTGAAGCAAGGCTGAAATTTCGTTTATGTTCTTTATCCGGCTTTTTCTCTTTTTCTAATGTTGCACTTTTACTTCCTATACTGAGACTTGGTAAACCAAGGTTTCCATCCATTAAGGATGCTTCTTTTGGACAACAATTAGCTTGCGCATTCCCAACACTATTACATTTACTTAGAGTTGGAAGATGCGTACTTGGACTATTGAGCAACATACTAGTCCTTGTCCTTCCTATAGGTTGTTTTAGAACATCCTCAGTCAAATCCCAAAGACACAATTGTGTATCTTGCCCTACAGAGCCAAACCTATAGGAGGTAATGTTTAAAGACCTACTACCAGATAAAGAATTTCTTGCACATACAGAGTTTGGAACTAAAGTGCCTGAATCAGTTTTGCTTCCTGATGCTACAGTTTTTGAAGACTCACTTGCATCATCATTAGGCAATGGACTAACTTCTTCTTCACTGTCACATAAATCAAGACCATCTGAGTCAGTATAGGTAAATGCATCAAATGCAACAACACTAACCCAAGATTTATGGCCATGGCCTCGAGCCACAACTCTTTTTTCTTGAAAAGACCATACAGTTACCAGATCATCTTCTCCTCCAGTTACTACATATTTTCCATCTGGACTCCAACATACGCACAGTAATCCACCAAAAAAGCTTCTTACTATACCTACTAGATCCATAGTATCATAATTAAAAATCCTTAAAAATCCATCTTGACTGACTGTAGCAAGATATTTTGAACAGGGTGAGAATGAAAACTCATTTAAAGCACCATAACCTATCACCCACCTATAAAGAGGATTTCTCGTACTTTTCGTTTTGCAAGTATATACTGCAAAACCTTCACCTTGTTTAAATAATTGGTAATGTGGTGGTGTATTACCACATGGCAAGTCTTCTTTATAAACATACATCTGTCCACTACTGTGAGATACAAGAAACAGATTCTGAGAGCCAGGCACCCACTTCAAACAAGTCACTTTTGTTTTGTCAATCAGTCTCTGAAAAGTACAGACAGGTAAATTAAATATTAGCAGATATATATAATTCATTTGTGCTTAAAAATGTATTATGAATAATTAAATTCATTCAGTTCAGAATAAATGGAGCAGAAGAACATGGGATAAAAATTAGAAATGACAATATTTGGACCTATTGCCACATAAAAAATATTTAAAAAATTGAAAAGTACTAATGGAACAATCCATATATAAAGCAAACAAGAGAGTACAGGGATACTTAAAACATATCTATTTATATAAAAATGAAGTTTAAATTCTTTGAAGCTTTAATTAAATGGCTCTTTGAAAGTTTTTTTTTTTTTTTTTTTTTTGCTAAATAAATACCACAAAATCATGTAAACTTCAAAAAATCGCAATAAAACAAGTAAGGTAATATGCCTAAAGAGCATTTGGATATTTTGTTCCCATAAAAAATGATTTAAAAATTATCAATAGATGATACGTGGATGTCCAATTGAGATGATTTATGCAAATCAGGAAAACAGAGCACAGTAACTTAACACATTCCATTCAACATGACCTTTGCCACAAGGTATTAAGCAAGTGAGGCGCGTAATTACGTTTATTACAGCCGAGTGTAGCATGTTGGCATCGATGCCACTGACGACCTGTTGAATGGCAACTTGCAGTTCTATCAAAGTGGTTGGAGAGTTCTGGTAGACACGAGATTTAAGGTATCTACAACCAAAAGTCCACTGGAGTAAGGTCAGGCGATCGTGACGGCCACTTAATCTCACATGTCAGGCTCATCACTCGGTTCTCTGAAAAAGTGTCTAGAAGAAACGCCTTGACAGAATGAACAACGTGAGATGGGGCGTCATTCTGCATGAAGGTGACCGGCAAGTAACGCACATCTATGCTGCAAAGCAGGGGCAACGTAGTCTTGCAAAAGCGTAAAGCAGAGTTTACACGAGGCCAACTACTGCGCGCAATGGAAGGTCACGCCTATCTCAGGAACATCACATGACCCCAACGGGACAATGGCAAATGGTTGTCTCATCAGGACAACTATTTGCCATTGTCCAACAGCGGTCATGTGATCTTATTGAAGTAAGTGTGATCTTCCATTGGGCGCAATAGTTGGACTCGTGTGAACCCTGCTTAAAATACCGCTCTGCAGTGACGGAACAAGTTTTCCAACCGGATACAGGACAACGCTCTTCAAAATAGAATGGATACAGAATAACTAGAACGTGGTGAACCAAACCAAACGGTTACAAGAGACTCACACCAAACGGTTACAAGAGACGAATATATAGATTTAACCCTTTAAAAGGCCATTTTTTTTTCTAATCACGGTATACTAAAATATTTTTCAGATTGAGATTGGCCCAAGAAAAGCGATTCATTTAGCTTATTAAATAAAGTTAATTTCATTAATTAATTTGGTTAATAATTAAATAGCAAATCAAGATCATTATTTGGTGTAAGACAAAGAACTGAAGCATCAACGTTTCTGACATATTGAAAAATATGTCAGCACTTAAGCCAATCTACATTACTTCATTCAAAATGATGAATTTGGTGGGAAGCATACTTTTCACGTACTCATGAGGGTTTGATATCGTTTAGATGCGACTGTCTTGTGTATTAATGTCACAATATAATGAAAAGTGGACTTAAGCTGTCCACATGATGTTCAGCAGCCATTGTGGACCACGTTCCATTTGTGCAAAAGTCCATGCTGCAAAAATTTGTCTTTCATCGGAATCTGCAGGCAATAATTGGTGAAGCGCCTTATCTTGTACGGATGCAGTGCCAAGACTCCGTGCAGAATGCACGGATTCGTAATGTTTCCAGAATCCCCGTTACTCTCTCACCTTCATGTGCACTGTTACTTCCCGATGATTTCTCGGCTGCCAAATTAACCATGACATTTTGTACAACAGGGACGCGGTCCACACTGACGGATGGTCTGCCACTTCCACCTTCCGCGGTGGACGATCCTCCAAACTCTGTTTCCTCAAAACGGCACACTAAATTCAATATCCCATTCAATGAAATATGGCTTTTACTCGCCTTGCTTTCTTTCACTGCGCGGAATTCTCGCAATGCTTTTAGTCGTGGATTCAACGTTCTTACACAAAAGTTTAACCACTAATCCTCGATCCGGTAACGATAGCATGATGTTGGCATCGAATGACAGATCCATTTCAAACCTTGTTTCAACCATAGAGCTGAGATACTGATAGAGGGAGTGCACTCCTACTTTGGTGTAGGACAAGAAAAAATCACGTGGCCTTGGTACAGAATTTGTGTTCGCTGTAACCGCATTCTCCGTTTCCCATTATATTTCAATGGCAGATTTTTTCTCGCTTTTAACTGTTGGATTTTAAAGCTTATTTAACCCATGTTTAACTATTGCTGTGCAATTGGATGCAAAGGTAAAGCTTCTAAGGATAGTCCTGTATCATTTCACAGGTATAAACAATAAACATATTCTGTTTATATCCATTTTAAGTCAATTTAAAATTTTGTAACCTCGATCACTGATATAACTGAATAATATTTCATAGTTTGGTTTAGTTATTGTATTAAATTTATTTAACTTGTTATTAAGCTTCATTTAAATTGATGCAACTGCATTAGATTTTGCTACTTGCTTTATTTTAATCTCGAATGTGTTGTAAGTGCTTGGCTGCAAGCTTGGCGTGATTTTATTTTCGCCAATTCAAGTGTTTACATAAACATTACTGACCGATTAATAATTGTGCATTTATTTTAGTGCAAATAAAGTTCCTTATTATTTCCAATATGTTTCTTTTTTACCATAAATATTCGAATCGTATTATACCGTGAAAGATATTAAATCATCATTGTAAATGAAATAGTGAAACTAAAACGTAAGTTTTATTGAAAATGTTAAATAGTGAAATTTCCTAAATAGCAGTAATCGCATGTTTTTATAAATTTTAATTAAGATCTAAAAAGAAATTAGTGTATATTCTAAAGATAAGAGACTATAAAAGAAAGAAATGCTATATTTACAGATAAAAATTTTGTCTAAATGTTAACATTTATTAATAACTTGCGATATGCACATACCCTGAAAACAGCGATTTCGTAAAAATTTTGAATTTCTTTATTATTTTGTATTAAATCAACACATTTATGATTCCAAAAATGATTTAATTGTTTCTGCTGTAGTTAGAAGCAAAGTTACCGGCAAAATTATAAACCAGAAGCGAAATATTTAAAACTGTGGTGGTGGGAAACTTTTCTTGTGATGGTCGGGACGACTTCCGTTTCGACCCACGTTGGGCGCCAATGTGGTGGAATGTAGACTATTATGATCCATGCAGGAGGCAACAGGACGAATGGTTTTAGGAACATTTCTTTTAATAATCACATTCACACACTAAACAAGCACAAACACAAAGACAAGACATTCACGCGCGGGGCTTCACAGTTTAGCATCACATCTCGTTCTAATTACAATCGCAATGCACTATGGGATGACATATGGGATGGCCCAATCAGGCATCGCCATCTAGTATCCAAAAGAGAAGATAAGAGTAATGCAACTGCTACAAAACTGATATTAACAAGGGGAAGGTTTTAAACTGAGTTCGGGACGAGATTTTGTATAATGGTAGTATACACTTGGAATGTTTATTCATGAAAATATTAAGACTCAATAGCTAACCTTAAAACTTTCAAATTAGTTTATATACTAATAATGAGTTGCCCCAACGAGCGCTCGAATAGTGTAGTGGTTAAGGTACTGGCGTAGCATTCTCGATACCTGAATTCGATCCTGGACTAGTGTTTTTTGTTTTCCATCTAAATTATTTCAAAATAATATAAGTTTTAATTGATATCTATTTCATTTTTCATGCAAAAAAATAAATATTTATTCTCTTATTTCTTGGATTATAATTTAATTTTTAGAAAGAAAATTAATTAGAAATACGAATGCATTTTTTTTAAATATTCAGAAAAAAAAAAAAAGACAGGTCACTTTTATAAAAGTTCTTTTTTTATCTGTATGAGATAATGATAAAAGTATTTGAATATGTAATGTAAAATCAAAAGATGTTTTTAGATAAAGAAATAAAATGTTTACTTAAGAAAAATAATCACTTTTAATTATTGCACAAAAACAAAGTAATAAACTAAACATAATTTTAATCAACAAACTCGGCTACTGATGTAAAAAAGAAAACATTTTCGAAACCAGTTTGCTCAGTTTTCAAAGAATATATATATATATATATATATATTGTTTAGGAAATGTTAACCAGAAATGAAAACCGACCGAACCCAATGATGGGAAGCAAAATGTTGCGCGGCAGTTTTTGAGTATGCCAAGATTTGCGATATGGCGCCAAAAAAGGTATTCTAAAGGCCAGATTTCCCCGAAGTTACGCAACTCATGTTGCGCACACTTGTTTAGACAAGAAATAAGCAACTAGCTCCCTCAATTTATATATCGGCTCTATGGTTTCAACAGCTATCCTGATTTGCATAAACCGTCTCGGTTTGACATGTGAGAACCATCTATCGTCTTTTTATTAATCATTTTTAATGGAAGGGGGGGGGGGGGTGTCAGACTTTGAACATATTCCTATAAACCACAATATTTTTTCGAGCATTTTTTATTTTTATTTTTTTATTATTATTATGACCTTTTGAAGTTTGCACGAATTTTATGGCGCATTCTGTATTATAAAAATCCTTTTTAATATACTTATTTTGAGATCAATCAGAATAATCAGAAAACATGATAAATTAATTAGGGTATCGACTTCCTTGTTTAATGAATAATATTGATAGTTTATTCAAAATCAACACATATATAAATGACATTTATCAAATGCTCCATATAAAGTATATCATAAATAAAATAATTTCCATTATTTAACATAGAATAATACACACCAAGGAGCAAGTAAAACTGGCACATTTAATATCACACAACTGCCTCTTTTTTTTAAAAAGGAGATTTAGCAGCAGTCTGTTTCCTCGGTTTCTTTGAAAAATAAGGTATGAAAATATGCAAATTAACACTATTTTTTATAAGAAGAATTGCTTTAAAATATATGTTCCATATATTAAATATTTGTGAAATGTGTAAATACATATTATAGAGACAAATATCTGAAAAGGTTAGAAATATGGCTTCAAGACATTAATTTTTACATTTCTTTTGCAGCTATTATTAAGTTAGACAGTATATAAGAGGCTATGCTAGTCTGGCTGTCAACAGTTTCCTACTTTGGCGTAAAAAATAAAAATGCGATAACTATTAGTGGCAAGTACGATTCTGTGTTGTGTGAAAGAAGCAACTGAAGCAACTTTGAATAAAATTCATTATATTTCTTAGGGCTGTGATATCTTGTAAATGCATTAATTCTTGTTAATATGCAGAGAAGTAATATTTGAAGCCCAAAATTGTCTCACCCATTATACCCCCACCCTTTTAGGACTACATGCTTATCCCTTATATTTAGAATGCAATAGGAAACATGATGTCCTGAACCCTAAATGCTACAATTCCTGATTAAAGAACCTCCTGTTGTACAAAAGCAAAGGGAAAATGGCAATGCTATTTCCCATTCCTCTGATTAGGAGGAAACAAAGTTATGTAAATGTATGCTACTTCTACCTAGTCCAGATTCTTCATGAAGAAATTACAAAGAAAAATATAAAGAACAGAACTGTACTTAAATAAATATACCATCTACTTCGCAATAAATTCCCCCATGGTGAAGGATTTCTACAGGGAAGACTACCCACTACAATGCTGAAACATAACAGATAATTTTCACTGCTGATACTGACAAAATGTAAAATTAGTAATCCAAATAACATTGAAACATGGAGTAAACAGTTACATGTAGCTGTTAACTCATATTAAAAGCATTTATTCGCATATATCTTAGGATTGGAAGCTAATTTCAAATTTTCATTGCCATATTCATGCACAGCAACTAATCCATAACAGATAAAACTTTTTTTTTAAAAAATCAACATTTTTCATAGTTTATATCCAAGCCATATTTTTAAAAGATGACATTAAAATACTACTTACATGCCCTGAAACTATATAAATCAGTATGTTTCTTTGAATTCTTACTGATGGCAATTGGAAGTTTTTCGTCTTTTCCATATATGGAACAATATGATGTCGGAGAACATCACATTGTTCCATCACATGAATACACACAATATTATGGTAATAGAAAAATAAGCTGTATATGAATATACAAGCATACCCTTCAACATTGGCTACCCAGCCTTCAGTGCGTTTTTATCAATGTGTAACATAAAAGATAGAACCAACAAATTATTGCAGAGTAGCCATTTCTAAAGAATTAATTTAAAAACATTTAGTTTAATTTTAAAACAAATATTTTCAAACATTATTCAAAGTTATTTAATGGACATTTATTATTAACTAAATATATAAATGAAATGATTTTAAAAAATCACACAACACAATTTTGTTAATTAAACAAATTAACACTATTTGTTATATTTATAATTTTGTTTCACTGATTAGCAATTCTTTTGAACTTTTAAAGTCATCATTACTTAATTTAACATCATAATCAAATCCTATATTCATTTTTATTATGAGCAGTGACTCCAGTGTTTTTACATTCATGCTGGAACAGAATTCCTCCCCCCTCCCCACAATAATGCTAAAAGTACTTTCTTTATCCATAATGCTGTGATCCAAGATTCAAGTAAAAAGTCTTTTTGGTGTGTGTTTTCTTTAGTTTTCCACTCTATATCTGTAGTTCGATAGTTTTCACCTAATTTCAAGAATAACTACGAAAATTCCGCAGCTCTTGGAGGTATGTATAAGCAAATTAAATTATAATAAGAATAAAAGCTTTTAAAGAAAACTTAAAATTACTTAGGAAAAGTTTCTTTGCTGCATATCAAAAATATGTCTCAATATTATCAAATTGGTTCAATACTCAAGACAATTTATCTGATTTTTTAATGAAAGATCAAATCCTAACATTTCTCATATTCTTATTTTTTACCCGATTTTTAATGGTGTTAAGAAATCACAGGGGAAATAAAATAATTCTAGCCATCAGGAATATGAACCAAATATGACAAGATAATCTATGTTCTTTGGCGTCTTTTACTTAAATAAAATCTGAAGAGTTAATAATTGAGCAGATGGTATGTACTATTCTTCAAATCAAAATCTCATTTTTGCCGCTTCACACATCATGTATTTAAATGTATTTCTTAGAAAAGTGTCTTGAAAAATGGTCTTGAAACTCTTTTCAAAGAAGTGTTAGTTAACATTTGGAATTCAAGACATTAATAGAATTTTACAAATCTGCTATTTGTATTTCAGAGATATGCACAATTATTTGGTATTTTTTTCTATCTTCTTTTCTTTGTTTCAAAAATAATACAACTACTATTAAAAGTTATGTTATTAATTCTACAAACGATAAAGAAATGTTACTACAACTAGCAAATGTTCCCATGAAAGAATGCTTAGCAAAGAGCAACTACCTCTTAACAAAGTGGACTAAAAAACAGGACTAGGTATTGAAGGGAAGATATATCACTAAGTGAAAAAGATGCAAACCTGTCAATATAACAAACATACTAGTATTACAAGGTTTAGCTGTAAAATTTGCCAGAAATTTATATGTTTGGAGGACTCTAAGCTTTGTTTAGACAGAAATAATGCATTGAAGAGAATTTGAAATGACTTCTTGCTTTTTATATCGAAATTTCAATTGCTTATTTCCATGTCATTGGGCAAATTCTTTAGTCACTTCATACTGTCTTTATGTATTATGATTGCATTGTTCTGATTCCTTTTTAAATAAAAATTGTTTTAAATAATTTCACTTATTAACCTTTACTCCATTCTAATTTTAATAATTAACCTTCAAAAAATTTATATTACAATGGATCTAGGAAGAACACTTTTCATACTAGTACAATGTGGTCAAGCTGCTAGAAGGTGAATATAATAAATTATAAATCAAAATCTTATAAATCTGAATGAGTTGCAAGCAAAAATTAATTTCAAAAATGCAATAAGCTGATGAACAATTAATAAAATTGTTGCAAATCAATCTAATGAATTTCTTTAATATAAATAAATCGAGAAAAAGAAATTGAATATGCTACAAAATATATATGTACATTTTATGAAAAATAATACATCCCGTTAAAAGTTGCGATATTGAATTATCTTTATTATGCAATTCATTTTTTAACAAGTCATTATAGAAGAAATTTTTGCAGCAGAAACTTCTTGCTCTCCAAAATAATGCAGTCTTATTACTATGCTCATACTGGGGGAGCAAAAATTTTCGATGTCAGAAATTGATCAAAATATGCATTTGAAATGCAACTTATAATTTTTTAATACAATATTAACAGTCATTTCAAGAAGGAAATAATGACATATATACAAGTCTTTTTTTTCTTTCTTCTCTCGTTTTGAAACGCTATAAAATTAATTGCAAATAAAAAAAATTCACATAATATAAAGATAAAAATTTCTTTTTTTTTTACCTCTTCATTATATAATTTACTAAGTTCTTTCTTGATAGGATCTATTAATTGAATCTGACCAGCAGAAAAACCAACCAAAAGTGATACTCCTTCACTTGTGACCGTGCACTGATTAAAATCATGGCAGGTTGGATAGGTTCCCTTGTACACACGTTTGTCAACAGGTTTAGTTAAATCAGCTGCCTAAAAATAACAAATGAACAGCTTTATGTGTTGAAAATATTTAATGCAAATATGAATGCAACATAAAACAAATACTGAACAGTCAATGAATAAAAATATATAGTTTATCAAACAAAAATACACTAACTAGGATTTCTCATTATGAAATTCACATTTTAGTATATTCTTCATAACTTCATTTCAAACTATATTTTAGTTTCTGTAAGTATAATATAATGAAGTCTGATACAGCTGTACTGCATTGTTTTTGTCATTAATGAAATCATTAACACAGAATTACTTTTGTTAAAATATCACTGCTGGAATAATATATTCACTATCACTCAAATGCACAATTATATTTATCTAGTTAAAACATTGATTCAAATAAAGTAAGAATTTTAAATGACAGTCAATTTATGTTCAAATTATATGCAAGTCATATGCCAATTTGATCTTGGAATTTTAAATTCATTTGTGCATGCCATTGGATTCAATACATAAGACCATACCAAAAGGTAATTAAATACCCTGAATGGCTGCATTTTTCATGTGAAAGTGACATCACACGAATCTACTTCATTTGAAAAGATTCACTTCAAAACCAAATTGAGTTTGGAGTAATTTCTAACTCCATTAATACAGTAGATACCTGTGAAAGGAAAATCAACAATTGCTTGAAATTATTTTGCATAATGCAACAAAAAAAAAAATCTTTTAGATTTTCTTAGTATAAGAAATATTAAGCAATATTAAAAGATACAAATTTTCTGCAATATTCTAGAAAAAAAATATGCAAGTCTTTGAAAGAATATTCAAAGCTACGTTCACAAATACACATACAAGACAATATCAAACTGCTTCTTTGTTTTTGAGCAAGATACTCAAAACATTCTTGGGAAACTGAATGATATTCACTTATTAATCTAATAAGACAGAATTCAAACAGTAACTACATTTTAGAACAGAAAATATTGAATCCAGCAATTCATTCTTCACATAAACAATTTGCTAGAACATTTTATATAATTTCCAAAAGAGAAAATTTTGAAAAAGTAATAATATGGACATTATGGACAAAAATTTCACAATACAATGAAGGCTGAGACTGAATTATTCTCGTAAGCTGTTTTAATAAGGCATTTATCACTATTTTACTTTGAATAAGCTTATTTTCACATTGCAGATATTCAACAGAGGCAACTACAGAATTGCAGTTAAGTTATATATAATATAAAATGACCGAGTTGCAAATTTGAACTTAATATGCAAATATATTGATTTTATTTAGTTACAACAGTGAAACATACTAGTTGGTTAACCTTCTCTTTCAACAATTTCATAATGAAGACCAGAAATGCTTTTATAATACAAAATATAGAATGGAAATTTAGATTACTGTTTTCAAATTAAAGACTTGCAATTAAATTTACAAACTAATTCTTCTACCCTAAACATATTTCAAATATAAATCATAAGGGCTAAAATATAATTTAAAATTACCAGTTTTAAATTGTATTTATGAAGTAGTTATCAAATTCAAAACAAAAATTAATCTTTTAAGATATTAAAATTTTCAATTGCAGAAATAGTACTCAACAAAAATGTGATTTATAATAATAAAAGTATGAGAAAACAATCAGGGTTTAGATAAAATCTGAAAGATAACTTATTTCTAAAATCTAGAAAGCGAAAGCTGTTCAATAAAGACAAAATCTTGAATATCACACACACACACTTCCTAATTATATTGGAGATTTAAGGAAATGATGGACTATTAGGCATCTCCACAAATTATTCACTTAGAGTTATGAAAACTTTCATGCATATGTATTAAAATAAATACATAAAATACCTTTAAAAATATTTTTTTAACAAAATATATTTTTAAAAACTATATAACGATTTCAAAATATTCCATGCAATTTCATTTTTCTATTATCCTACATAAATTTATTTGGAACAAAATTGGATACGATTTTGTAATTCATATTAAAAGTTAATTCTTTAGAAATATTCTTAAGTACAAACATTGAATTTTCCTAAGAATATTATATTCTTCTGCACTAAAACTGACTTAACTATCTAAAAGAATTCAAGTAAAATCCCAGTTTCTTCATTATCAATTTAATGCAATTTTCTGAAAAATTAAGATACCTGGAAAAATTTTAAAGATATTTAAATCTAATTGAAATATTTTAAGAAAAAGAAGTTAAAAAATATATTTATACCTTCAAATATTCATGTTATTAAACAATACATTTTATAATGCTTTTTGTCATAGTTTTCTCCTTTCAAAGACCTCTGTCCTATTAAGGCAAATAAAATATTTCATGTTTCAGAACAGAATAAATGCAATGCTTTCAGATTATATGCAGCTTACATCAAACAATACTTTAAAAAATTCCTTTTATGAATAAAATACATTCCTGAAGAATAGGATTTCAATTTTCTAACTGTTAACATCCAAGTTTTATATTACTACTATTTATATATTTTAACAGAAGGAAATTGTTGAATTTTAATCTAAAATCTTAACAGTTTCAATTATATTTCATTTAAAATATAGATAATATTCTGTAAAATAAACAGGAAATTGTTATTAGATCAATATTATTGAAGATTTTAAATCATACTTCAAGAAAATTCTAAATAAAATCACAAATATATAACCCAGCTAAGGCTTTAGTTTCAATTTTAAGGATAAAAATTATTTTAAGTCATATTTTTAATTATAAATCTATTAACTACTTTCTTCCTTATAGAGAAAAGTAAATGAACTGATATTTTACAAATTGATTTAAAAAATGTGTTAAAAAAATCATCACTTTGTGCAGCAATATTTTATAATCGTACTTAGCGACATTAAGAAACTGGTTAAACTATGGATGCTAAGCAAATTTAAGTTATACATAATAATGTTCAATAATTTAAAGTTACAGATGATCATGTTTCAGGCATTAAATCTTAAATTACATAAGCTCAATGGGACAGATTAAGAAATTCCATTTTTTTAAAAAATATTTTTATTTATTCTTTGCTACAAAAACAGTATATTTCATAAATTCAAATAGAAAATTCACACCACTAAAACATGTCATAATAGTTGAACATAAATCCTTAAAAATAGGCAGATTGTTAGATAAAATAAATTACAAAATTCGTACATGAAAAAAAAATGTTAAGATATGATAACTATTAAAAATATAACTAAAATTATAACATCCATAAAATTGGATGCTACTAGAATAATGACACAAGAGCTGTACATTAAAATAACTTTGCATTCACTTTGAAAAAAAAATATTAAAATTTGTTAAAAATAATTTAATAGAGAATTACACAAGTATTTTGGAATAAATTATTACAAATCAATTTAAAAGAAAAGTATGCAAAATAATTACCAATACATATCATGTGTTATAATTGAATATTTGATTGTATTCTTGACTGAAAACTGATAGCATATTCAGCTCTTAGTTTAATAATCAACAAAATATATGACAATCATGCGAAGGTTTACTTTTCATGTTTAGCACATTATCGACTCTCCAAATAGGTAAAAATGTCTAATTACACAATTCATAAAATATATGCATCAAGTATTGATTTACATGCTTTATTTTTATGTTACTGCAAATTCATAAACATAATCAAATAAAACAGAGATGATAGTGAAAAGGGTTTTTTTATAAAGCTCAAATTAAGACAATATTTAAAAGAAACAAACTGAATAACAAATAATGAATATGACCCAATGACTTAAAAATATTTCAATACATCTTAATTACTTTTCTACATACATAAAGAAAAATAGGTACATTGGTTATGACTTGGTATTTTTAATTCACTGCAAACTCAAGTTTCAAAAATGCTATTTTTTCACAATTTGTAATGAATCTTAAGAGATGATGCTTTAAGTATATGCCAAATTTATTAAAACAATTTTACAACTTAGTTGTCTCAATAGCAATGAATGTTATAGCTCTTCATCAAAAACAATTCATTTTTATTAAACACAAAATTAAGGTAAAATTATCAAATCAAAGAAATTATATCAATCAAAGTCCTAATATATAAATTAGATTTAATTTCTGTTTCAGACACTTTGCTGAAGTAATGCTGAAAACAACAGTAATAATCACTTTAATCCAATTACTGAGCAGATTAACATCAACCACTACATTATGTCCAATATATATGTGAAGCAATACATAATTAACATGTTCTCAAAAAATATTACTTTAACAAATGATATATTAATTATTTATACGGGTATCTTTCTATAATTATCTTTATTAATCAATCGTTTCTTTTTTATTACTCAGTCTACTCTATATCGAATATTATTGTAAGCGATTAGATGTTAGAATACTTCTCAAAACTATTAACATAAAAATGAACTTTTAAAAATCTGTAAGAAACACTTTAAGCGTTATTGTATTCAAACTTCTATGACTAGATAACACACACATGTACTGGCAAGTTGGATATTCCTCTTTTGAATATATTAAATTTCCACTAAATAAGTATCTGGGAAGTCATAATTAAACTTCAATACAATAGAGAATTAATAAATATCGCCTGAAGGGTAATATCATATCAAATTATTCATATATTTACTTACCTTTTTCACACCTTTATACATGTAAACATAAAGCTCTCGGCCTACATTGAAACAAATACGATCTCCGTTGCCGGATGGATCAGGCATAGTTACGAAGGAGACTTTCACAGGTGTATTGGCTTGCGCATTGAAGCCTACTCTATTAGGTCTAGAGTACTCAGATAAAGTCATTAATTTATACACTCCTTCTCGAGTCATAAACTGAGTCTTTAGTTCATCTTTGCCTCCCCCGTCACACTGCACCGCCATTTTACCGACTCAACATTGATGAGGAAATTAGATATCCCGGATGTTCATGGCTCGGTAACATCATTGTTACGTTAGTTTCGAAGAGATAAATAACTTATTTTTTCTGTAGTATTTCGATGAATAAAACATAGCAAAAGTAAAAACTACAAAGAAGCAACGCAGAGCACAACGCAAGCTTATTGAATTAACGTTTCACATTCCTCCATTAGTGTACCGATCAGAGAAAAAGTCATTGCCACTCTTGTATTTGTGAAAAAAAGAAAAGTACATAAACTACGGTCATTAAACAAATGTACCTGCTTTGGTCTATAGGGTTAACATATCATAGAAGCTCCGCCGGGGAAAATAAATTCACAATTGAATTTCTATATTAATATAATTCTGAATTATCATTTAACTTGAAAATAATATAAAAAAGGAGGTTTTATTTTTCAAGATATGTATCTAGAACATAGTAAGTTGTTAAAAACTGCAAAGAGTAAATCCATCCAGAAAACACTTCATATTATTAGAATGAACGAATTCACTATTTTATTTCTATAAGCTTAGAAGCTTCCATGTCCAAGTTTGATTTCCGGTATAAGGCTTTGTCACTAGAAATCTCCAAAATCTCAGCACTACGTTTGTAGCTAATGAAAATTTAACACCCTTTTTTCTTTTTCGATTATTATAGTTTAGGAATATTGAATAACAATTGATTTGGTATCGTTTCTTTCAGCGATAAACAAAGCTATCCTTAACACGTATCAGAACAAGGTGTTATTGAAGTTTTTTTTAATAAACTTGTTAAAGACACTAATAGACGAAAAGAATTTGCAAGGGATAAAACATTTTGTATGACATTTTATAAAGAAGAGACAAGATGGGTAAATTCATGATACATAAAAGTCATATGACATTTACGACTGCGCATGTCTTCTGAAGTTTCATTCGCATTTGAATTGAGCATCGGTCTGTCATTAATTTATTCTGTCGACTGTTTGCTTGAAGTGCGGTCTTTGGAAGTTATAGAATATTTGAGACATTTTGCATCAGACTGCTAAACTATTATATATTTATAAATATATTTATGTTAAACTTTATTATATTTTTATGAATATACTTTTCATTTATCTGTTCTGAGGTAAAAACAGTTTCCTTTGCCGAAGCAACATGTTTATAGTAACTTTCTAACAATTTTAATTCACGTGCAGGGTTACTTCATTTTCTCCAAAAGAATTTCTCATCGAAGTCTTTTTAATTTTTCCTAGAGAATTCTTACAGATAAGAAACTTTTGATTCATTCTGAAGCAGACATATGTATACTATAGTAAAAACCTGCATTTCACTTTGAGTTAGTATCAAATAAAATTGTTTTTTAGAATGGAGGAACTATCTGTTTTATTTAGTTGGGATAGTATAGAACTTTCTCACCGAAGATGATGCTTTGTCACTAAGAATTATCTAAATTCCAACTTTGTTTGAAGGTGTTTAAAAGAATTTAAAATAGGTTCTTAATAGTGCGATGTTTGAATGAATATGACAATTTTGAAAAGATAAAATTTGATATTTCTATTTTTTCAGAACGGTTGAAAATTGAACAGAAGCGGTTTGTTTGGTACCTGACACGTGACCGTGAATTGACCCCATTAAAATCTTAAACAAACTAAGTAAAATCGTTTCATGTGTAAAGATGTCAATTTATTAGTATAACAAAAAAACCCCTCTCTTTGATTCGAAAAGTAAGGCTTTATTCTAGGAAAATATTTTTAAATTTATAGAAAGAATGCATGAAATTGTAGTGTGTGACAGTATGAAATAACAACTTTAGATTAATGTTTCTTGTTGTACAATAAAGTGTACTGTTTTTTATTCTTCTATGTATTTATTTCCAATATCACAATTAAACGCTTTATATCATAGGTGCTATAAAAATAAATGCATTAGAAAATAACACATGATTATATTTTCAGAAAATAATTTTATGAATAATATACTGTTATGGTTCTGAACAGTGTAACATAATGTAATCAGTAATTTTAAAGCATATAACTATATGAATAACCTTACATAAAGTTTTCAATTTAACTAAATTTTTTTTTGCAATATATATATACTGATGTAAAATAATGAGCAGTTAAATTTTCAATATTTTGTTTATAAAATATAAAATATGCACATCAGAACATTGCATCTTCAAACTGTTATTATAATATATAATCAGGACTTCATCTGTTGTAATAATAAATATTGAAAACAGAATTCAATGTAATTCATAAAAATATACTACAAATTCATCGATTTTTGTTGTTAGTAAATTCATTACTAAATACAAAATAAAATTTCTAAACCTTAACTGAAATGCTGATTGAGAAGTTTCTTTTATTTTTGATTCTAGCATTTTAAATAAAATACTTGGATTGAGAAAAGATTGCCTTCATGTTTTTCTGATAAAAAAAAAATAGTCATATACAGGGTGATCAAGAAATAAAGGAGGTGTTCGGAGCCCTGTAGCGTGTTATGTACTGGACGAAATATAACAAAATTTGGCCACCATATACATTAAAGTATGCGGTTTCGATTTATCAAGAAAAAAAAATGAGTACCCAAAACGCCGATATGGGAAATCCTGGTGCTACGATCGAAAATTTTATTATGTAATTTGCTTATACGGGTACTTTGTGATATGACATTGAAGATAAAAAGAAGGGTTGAAGGAATGTATGTCATTCTGCAAGAATTCGCCCGTCGATTGTGTTGTCACTACGTGAACGCGCCTTATTAGTCAAACTGTTTTATCAGCGGGATACTGTCTGTCGATCACAAGAATAGCTCCCACCAAGAAGTCTATCTAGTGGCGGTCGCTGTAGTAACAAGACTAGTTCATTTCTAATGGGGATTAAGCGTGTAGGGAATTGGCGGAATTAAAGGTTACATCACGTCATTCGTCTTCTCGGATTTAAAAGAGTTGCACGCGTTATCTTATCCTTGTGTTTATTTTGCTGTAGCTTTTAAAATTATTTGTTCCTTACTGGTTTAATTGATTTTGCTAAGCTTGCAAGATGGCCTTTAAGTTAAGGAAGGGTGAAATTTTGAAATCGCAGGCACGTAAAATTGTATAATGTTGCGGAATTTTGTTCCAATGAAGCTTCATCGAAATCTGCATTAATTCCACTCCCACAAGCTCTGAAAGGGAATTCTCAAGCAATTGGAATTTCTGAAGCTACAATAAAAAAATAAGAAAGGAAGTTTCATCATCGGGCTCATCGACAGTTTTAAAATCACCCGGTAAACACCGTAAAAGACCTAGTGAGCGAAACTGTGAAATAGACGACTTTGACAAGTGTGTTATGCGGCAAACAATTCAAGACTTTTACATAAAAGAAAGGAAAGTACCATCTCTCAGAAAATTACTACCCGTGTTGAAAGAAAAAATTGGATTTTCGTGGCAAAAAAACATATTGTGCAAAGTCTTGCATTTAATGAATTTCCGATGGAAGAAATGCGTGAATAATAGAAAAGTACTCATGGAAAGACCAGATATTGTTTTTTGGAGACACAGATATTTGAGAGAAATGAGATGTCACAGGAAAGCTGGACGACCGATTGTCTATATTGATGAAACTTGGGTAGACAGCAATTTGACATTTAAGAAATGTTGGCAAGATGACACAGTTTTGGGAGCTACAGCAAATGTTAATTCGAAAAATAGACTTATAGTTGTTCATGCTGGGTCATTAACGGGTTTCCTTACGGTTGCTTTACTAGCATATAAAGCATCAACAATATGAAATATCTTCTTCAAACAGCTATCACTGAAGTTACTTCGGCAGAATGGGCAGCGCATGGCAAACACGTAGAAAAGCTTGAAAATAATTATTGGGAGAAAGATGGACTGTTAGAAGATTTAGTGGATTAACTGTTATTTCAAATTGATACCAATGATGATTCTGATTCAGAAGAAACCGAAACTTGTGAGAGTGATTTAGAGTATTTTGAAATGCTTGAATGAACATTATTTTCGAAATTTAAACGGTATTTTATTTTACTTTTAACTGTTTTGCATTAGAAATTGTTGGAAAATACATGCTGAAAGTTTAATAATCAACGAAGTTCTGTCATTGTATTAATAATCTAAAGTCCTTGATAATTATTAATAGTTATGAAAATATTAAACAATTATTAAAAAGTTAAATAATTACTTTTTTATTGTAATAATTTTCATCTTTATTGCATATTCATTAATATTTCATTTTTATGTCTAAAAGTTTAAATATTATTATATAATTAATATATTAAACAATTTTTTTTCACTCTTTATAAATCAATTTTAAAAAAATCGCCAATACGTCATCAAGGCGATTAGTAAGCCAACATGGATGCCTTTCTTTTTAAATCCCCTATTGAAAATAGAGCAGGTCTTGTTTCCACGGCAACAGACTATCGTAGACATATTGGCGGGAGCTATTCTTGAGGTAGACAAACAGTAAAAATGTCAGTGCTGCTTGTGCCTTGTGAATACTGGCGATTAAAACAGTTACATAGAGGACCGATGATCATAACTAGCTTACGAAGAATGGTTGAAAGATTTGAAACAACAGGAATTCTTGGTGTGCAACCAGGCCGAGGCCGTAAAGTTATCAAGCAGCAATAAGTTTAAGAAGTTGCAACTGCCATTATGGATTAGGCGATAGCTAATAAGCAGGTTATCAGCAGTGATCTGAAATTTTATCCGTATAAGATAACACCCATTAACTGATGACACTGATCTGAATCTTGGCGATTTCTGGTTGTGAGGTGGTTCTGGTTCACTTGAAAGGCATTGTGTTCAAGGACATGTTCCTGACATTCCTACTTTAAAAGATCAAAGAACGTTACATGTCAGATGATTGAATGCCGATATGCTGCGAGCCACCATCGAAAACCTCGCGTACCGCATGCAGTTATTGGATCATCAAGTTGGTGGTCACCTTGCGTCAAATTTGTAAGTTGCTATAATAAACGTTTTTCATTGATATTGGGTATGTTGCTATTTACTGTTTCCATTGGCAGTTATGTATTCTTTTCCCACATATTATGCACTTGCAGCACCAGGATTTCCCCTATCGGCGTTTTTGGTGCTAATTTAATGTGTACATACTTTAATATGTATGGTGGCCCAATTTTGTTATATTTCTTCTACAGGGCTCCGAACACTTCCTGTTATTTCTGGATCACCCTGTATATCTGTTACTTTTTATTGCATCATACAGGTAGAAGGCAAATGATAAACTATCAAAATAGCCCATATTAGTTTAAATAACCATTATTTAAATTATAAAAAAACCTCTTATTTTTACTACAAAATACTTGCAGATCATATCAAATTCTGAGGTTAAATGTATTAGAAACATTGTTCACATGGAAAGAAATTAACTTAAATTTAATGATTATCTTTCATCTTATCTTTTACTTTTTTATTATGATTCATAACTATATGCGCAACAGTTTAAAATGTTCTCTAATGATAATACTTTAGTAGCCACATTTTTGGTTGAAGGCCCCATTCACAGATAGTTCTATTTTATTATTTAACAACTCTCTAAATATGCAATTAAATGCTAGGTAATTTTATTAAAAAAGTATTAATTTTTGCGTCAGATTTTTTTTGTTGTAAATCACAAGAGTTTTTTTAGTTCATACACAGGGTGTCTTTTCCTTAAAAGATAATTTCAAGAGTAATATACTGTAAGTAGTGGCAGACATAGGTGTCTTGCGGCCCTAGACAGATCACATTATGAGGCCTCTTTTTTTAATAAGATGATCAATTTGGTTTAATATTTCTTTGTATTTTAAAAATATTAAGGATTTATCTTGGGATAATTTTTTTATTTTATTAACTTTAGGAATATTTATTTGTTCTTATTTACCTATTGTGGACCCATATTGCACGATATCCACATTTGTGCACTACATTATTGAAGGAGAAGTTCAATTTTACAAATATTTTGATGACAAATGAACACAACGAATCATACAGATATCTCATCATTTATCATTGATAATGTGTTAATATTGTCCTAATATTTTATTATTCAAAGAATTAGTATTTTTTACAAACTTGCTTATTTAACAATTAAGAAAATCAAGTCTTTTAATGTGCCTGCTTGCAGCTGCTTGTGAGCCTAGAGACCCTAAGCATCTGCGTAGTTGGAAATCTGCCCAGCGACTGTAGGTGTGAAACAATTAACGTGCAAAATAATTTTTTTTACCCCTAACATACTATGGTTTCCTCACTGCCATTTTTCAATTTCACTTAAATGGAAGAAAAAATTACTTGGCATAAAAAGAAATATTTTGAAACTTTTCTAGCATTCATTCAAATTATCATGTTATTTTTTTTTATATAAATAAGAAAGTTATCTTGATTAATCTAATTTTTGATCACCTAAGACCCAAAATTTACCATCTGTCCTTTTTCTAATATATATATATATGATCTGAGAGACATGAAATTCAGAAATGAGATACAGCATTTTCTGAAAGAATGAAGAAAGCATAGTTGCGCAGAAATGAATACAATGCATACAGTATGGAATCAAACAAAAAAAAAGGCTTTATTGAACTCATAGTATCGTTACACATGATTGTCTGTCCAAGAGGAAGAACAGCAAGCAGATGTTCCTTAGTATGGGATATGCCCTCCCCTTACTACAATGGTTGCTTCGAACCGTCTCCCCATACTCAGCACCAGATTGTCCAACAGTTCTTGAGGTAAGAGTGCCCATTCCTCAATCAGCATCTGTTTAAGTTGTTGGGTGTTCCCAGGAGGATGTAATCGTACCGCAAGGCGTTTCCCGAAAGCATCCCACACCTGTTCTATCGGATTTAAATCAGGGGAGCACGCCGGCCAATCCATTCCAGTGATATCTTCACTTTCTAGGAGCTCCTCAACAGCATGAGTCCTGTGTGGCCGTGCATTGTCATCCATAAAAACGAAGTCTGATTCAATGGCACTTCGGAACAGACGCAGATGGGGAAGGATCACCTCCTGACAATAGCGATCTCCAGTTACAGAACCTCTGTCGAAAACGTGGAGCTCAGTCCGCCCGTTCATCATAATGCCTCCCCAGACGACAACTCCAGGACCACCGAAATGGTCTGGGATAGTTGCAAAAAAATGTTGTTCTGACTAGCCATCAAGAATTATAAATATTTGAGTATATTACTTATGAGAAACTTGAGATTTAATTGCGCTGAAACATTGGCGGATTTTTGATTAGTAACTGCCAAGTGTCGCAGGTAAGTAAATAAAAAGAATTATTAACCAGTTGCCAAATAAATAATTTCATAAACAAATACAAATTCTATGAACTATAAAATATAATATAATACTAACGCTTTACTAAGCATAATTGGTCAAGTTTACATCTGTTTCATTAAATTCACTTAGTTATTGAAATGTTTGCAGACATCTAAAGTTTGAAATGCATTGTGTATACATGAATCAATCTAGCAGCAATATCAGTGTCAAGGTAGACGCACCATAACTCTGTTCAAGACTAAAATGGAGTCTGCTAATGCAAAAAGTGAACCCTGCTAGTCACTCATTGACTGTTGTCATGATTTAGGGTAATGGCTTTAGTTATGTTTTAGAAAAAGTACAGTTTGGTGAATAGTTTCCTTCTGTTAAACCGCGTATTATTAGATTTATTAAATAATAATAAGAAGAAAAATGGAAAAGAATTTATGCAATCCTAGTGGCACAATAAAGTGTAAGAAAGAAACGAAATATCCGTTCCAACATCCCCCCCCCCCCAAAAAAAAAATACAGCCTTGATCAATTTCTTAACATTAAGAGATTCTCTTCAAATGGAATGAAAGATGGTTAACCCTTAATTTTTATACTAACTACAATTTCGGGTAAATTTAAAATAATTAAACTAACGAAATAAAACAAAGTAGAATCTGAAGTAATATCAGAAATTGAGAATGATACTGAATCTGAGGTTTTTTAAGGTCCATTCAGAGCGTAAATTATTGAAATGCTGCTAAACTCCTTGAGGAATTTATATTATATCATAAGAAATATATCAAAGCATTTAACGGAAGTAAAATACTGTGAATTTTCACGGTCCAAACATGTTTATTCTGATTATTCTAGCTTGCAAACAAACATATTTTTTCTAAACAGAGAGAGAGAGAGAGAGAGAGAGAGAGAGAGAGAATTGGAACAAAACAGCATAGGGGAGCTGGGAATTATGGGGAACATGGACGTGTCATTGGAATTCAAAATGGTGTGGTTATTGCTTATCATGTAAATTATTCGCGTTTGTGTATTTGTAAATTATTTTGTGAGTGAGTTTGTAATAAGTAATTCTTTTACTGAAGGTTTTAATGATTCAGGAAAAAAAATCCCACAAGTGTATTTGTAAATTATTTTGTGAGTGAGTTTGTAATAAGTAATTCTTTTACTGAAGGTTTTAATGATTCGGGAAAAAAAATCCCACAAGAATTGCAGAACACGAATAAAGTATATAGAGACAACGTATGAAAACCTTTATTCTGAGAGATAACTCTTTTGGTGTGAAACTGATTTCGCAGTACATCAAATGTATTCAAAAGAAATCGAATACTGATACAGTTTTGAATTTTGTTGTTTATGTAATAAATTTTCTTGCATTAGGTGTTTAATATTTCGACGAATAGGAACACATAAATTTTTCGGATTTCTTAACAATGGAAATAATTTTAGGAATTTTAGATTTAATTTCAGAATATGATTTTTAAAAAAAAAAAATCACATTGAAAACCATGGAAATCCGGTACAAACTAGTTATTCATCCAAAACAACTTGAGACGAACACTTAGAGTTTTTATATATAAAAGAGAGGTAAATAAAACAACTGAGGAATTGAAACGCATTATTTCATAGATGCTAATTCCACCTCACATATAATTCATTCAGACGAGCAGTTTGATGCGTTTTATTTAATGGTGATTCTGAAGCAATATCAATTAAATTCATATAATTAAGTAAAGCGTGCATCAATTGAAATGCAAAATTTAGTTTCTGATTCTCTTTTTTAATTGAAGACACGAGAGGCCACTATTACGATAATGCTAATATGATATGTCTGGTCAATATAAAAAGCTTAATTTTTTTAATTAGAAATAAGAATCTATTGACCGAATATATTTCTTGTTCAGCTCATACGTTGAATTTGGTCGGTACATATTGTTACGGATTTTCTCCTTATTGAGGAGTTCGCTTTGATAGTGAGTGTGTATGGTGAAGAGAACACATAATCAGCAGGCCTCAGTAAAAAACAACGACGTTTATTTACACGAAGGCAGGACAGCACACAGATGACAAATATTTACAGCAAAGACGAACACAGGACAGCACATAGTAGCATACCACAGACGACAGTAGCTCACAAGTAGTAATTGTCCACAGCACACGAAGCCGGCCAGACAGAATCCAGCAGGAGAGGGGTCTCTCCAACGGCTGAACTTCTCGCTTTAGCTGCCGACTCACTAATTCTCGGTCTCCGACTATTCACTAGTTCCGGGAGGCGTGGCTAGAATCTTCCGGACCAATCAGGGCGTATCTCTGTGTATCTCGGTTCCTAGTGGATGGATCATGAAAATTCTCGAACTTTCCAATATTATCCATTTTGTCGTCAAATTTGCCGCCAAGTCGCCAAATGGTCGCCAAGTTTGTCGCCAAGCTCTGAGGTCATTGACGCGGCACCCGCTCAGCACTCACAGGACAGATCGTACAACGGTCTTTCTTACGATGACACTAGTCGTGCTCGGAAGCAAAATTACAGGTTTGTAACAAAAATTGATAATTTTTGAGTGCATCTACTTCTATATGACAAAACAAACAGCCAAAGAAAGTAGAATAAATTCCTTATAATCTTCTGCAATAATTGAATACTTTTGTTCATATTTTAATAATTAATTATATAATATTTATGTTTAATTTTCCAATAAATTTATTATTTTAGTCATTTTTTCAGTGATATATATTATAAAGAAATAAAAACATACATATTTTGAAAAGTTAATAACATAAAAAAATAACTTAAAATGAATCATTTATGGTTCATTAAGTTAAAAAAATACTGAATCTGTAAACTAAATTGATTTGTTTATTAAATTGTGGAAGGGACTCATTGCCTAGGGCAGTAAATGCATAAATCCGCCACTAATATTTCATTCTAGACAAAATATGGCTATAATTCCTTCTAGATTTTAGTAGTATGTATATAGAAACTCAAGTTTGTAGCAATAAATAATCTAAATATGTTGGAATAGGATCAAGAAAATTTTTACTCGAACTTTAATATGGAAACACATTTTTAACTACTTCGAATTCGGTTCAAATTTAACATAATTCTTAATCTTCTGGATCTTTTCTTTAATACAAAATATTATAATTACAGCAAAAAAATTATTTCATAGTGCCACATCAATTTAAAAATGCCCAAAATTTAATAAGAAAGATATATCCAAAAGTATTTGACAAAATGAGATCACTAAATCTAAAAATGATTGAAAAGTTTTTTTTATAGTTAATTTTTTTGAAAGTGAGCAATGCTTTTATAAAATATTATTTAACAAAAAGAATTAATGTCTAATATACTGACGACACAAGAGAAAACATGCGAAATATAAAACACATTTATTCCTTCAAATCTCTCTCCAGTTCAGATAGAGAGAGAAAAATCCACTCACTTTTGATAGCGGTACTCTGAAGAATATTAGCACTTTTATTATCTTTAAGTCGAGGAATAATTTCCTGTGGATTCTTTCTTTTCTTCACTACCTCTTCCAAAACCGAAACTACCTGATTTTGTTGTTCTAATTCAGGATGCTTCACACTCGTGTATCGTTTAGCGTAATCATTGTCAAAACATTCTTTAGAAAAAACACATTCAACTTTAAATCGCGTCTGTAATGAAGTATATGTTATTGTAATGGAAGCTATATAAAATTAATGCAAAAACTAAATTCAGAGAGTTTTATGAAAGAAACTTGTCAGAAATCTAGTAAATTTAATTTTAAAAAAATTCGATATTTTCATCCAAAATTGATTTTTTTTCCCTGCTTAGTTATTTAACTAAAAAAAATTTCAAATACGGATTGTAATCAGCTAACCGGATTTCAGACGTGTTCTGAGTCTTATGCGATTAAACTGCCACATCTGCGATGAAAAATTTATTATTGTTTAGGCGCGAATAATATAGATTTTTCAAAACATACGATGATGATGTTATTTTTTAAGATGGCCAGTGAAAATATTTTGCAAATATATGTATATATAAAATTGATTCTTTTATAAATGACTTAGGAAAGATAAGAAAAATGCTTATGAGAAAAAAGAACTACTTAAACAAAAGATTCCAAATATATTTATTTCTGTGTGTAAGTATTGATTCAAAAACGGAAACATTTTATTCAAAAATAATCAGATGATAAATTTGAACTTCCCAATCTTCGTCTTTCGGTAAATGCTCTTAATGTTAAATGCTTTTGCACCCCCATCGAATCTGTAAGAAGCTAATATTTTTTTTTAAATAAAGTTTTTCTCTCATTTGTATGCATTGGTTTTTCTTAATGATTTATGAATATTCAATGAAAGACTTTTTAAATCATCGTTTTATTGATACTTTTATTCAAAGTTTATTACAATTTTCGAAACGTTCATATTTGAATAATTTTTGTCTTGAACAGTAGCTGACAGAAGAAAAAAAAAAAATTACATTCCTCGATTGCATTGTTGTGAAACCGAATGGAGGCTGAAAAATTTAGTACTAATTTATTTAAGAGGTTTAGTGCATACTTAAATAAGCTCTTTTAGTATAGTTATACCATATCACATATATATTTATTTATTGTCGTCAAACTGCAGTCGGTAAGATTTCATTTCTAAAATAATTGTAGCTATAAGATCGCAAAAAACCGATATTTTACAGTTAAATAAACATAACTTACATTTACATAGTTTACTTACTCCATTCATTTACAGTGAATTCACTATAAATGGTTACATCGAAGCAACTATTCTTAGCATGCATATTGCAAAAGAGTGTCGACAGAAGTTGCCCATTTTTCATTTAATTTTCTTTAAGCATTAACTAGATTTTAGTCAGAGAATAATTATGATGAAGTAAAGCATAATAAATTAGAAAACCTTGAAAATTGATTGGCTAGGAAGTACCAATCAGATCAATAAAATGTCGCTTGTTTTTCTGGAATATTGAATGAATAGGAATAAGGAAAACATCTTTATCGCCTTATTCACATATAATATAGAAATTCTAATTTTCTTAATAATTTCCTCGACCGGTGATCGAAATAGTGAATGAAACTAAAAACACAACTTTTCATTAAAAAAATGATGATAGCTTAATTAGAATTCAAAATGAGTCAAAAAATGCTATATCTTTTTAATTTGTCACCTCGTCGGTTCTTCTGCCAAGTGCAGAGCAACCTATAGGCTGAATGGACAATAGTTTCATCAGACGTCTGATAATCGGTCTAATTAGCTTCGTTTAATTTTTTAGTCAATGGTCTGAATTGGCCAAATCCGATATCTTATTTACCTGCCACTTTGTCGGTTATCAGCCGACTGCAGTCCAGATTATAAGCCTAATGGACGACAAACGAATTAGATGTTTGACAGTCTGTCGACTTAACATTGCCGTCATCCGTCGCTTTGATTTCTTAGTCGATCGGCCAACAATAGTTGACAAAATGCAATATCTGATTCACTTGTCACAATGACAGTTGTTCTGATGAATGTAGTCACTCTGTCATTACTAGAATATTTTGATTGCTTGCCGTATATTAACTTTAACCCTATGAGCCCTAACTCCCCCGATATCGACCCGTCTAACAGTGGTCTGACTCACTAGCATCTCAATTGCAACGTGTATCCCTATGGGATGGTCGAATCCATCATAAACCGCACTTTTGACAGGTAGGTACGTTTGAGTGAGAGGGGCACCAGGGATAAGCGTTGTCTTTTAAATGTTGAGTTGTAACTCGAACACTTTTCCCGGTTTCACTTGAATCGTTTTTGGATGAGCATGAGGGAATATGTTGTCATTGCTTTTGTACGTGAATGTGGGTATCGGTTTTTTTTTTCTTCTTTTTTTTTTTAAAAACAGTTTTGTTTTTATCTAGTGAGTGTGAATAATTAATCATAAACTTACTTTAATGTCTATTTTTAAATCGCCATTTCTTATCTTTGTAATTGATGTTTTTGCTGTTTACAAATTTGTTCTTGTGATGCTTTTCATGAACAGATCATATAAAATTTTTAGAAATGTATACATTACATTGTAAATGAGGAGGTAATGTGATATTGATATCACACTATATTATCTGTTAATATCCATGTATCTAATATGAAAATAAAACAAATCATTATCCATTCCATATATGCTGCTTTTTTTATTTGGTCATTATATTACTCTTGTGCTTAGTAGTTTTAAGCAAATGCATGTTAAATTCTTGTAACTTATAATTTCTAAATAATTTAAGAATATTGTAAACTAACAGGAATTCATATCTGTAGTCATAATTGAATAACACATCTTATGAGTAGAAGACATATAACCAAAACTTAATGATCTAAGTCGTCTTTATTTTTAAAAAAAATGAGTAAAACAACATCAACATAAATTTAGAAAAATAGTTTAATCATTTAAAAAAATTTTTAAGTGCTCACTGTAAAAGCAACTTGATATCGCAATTAACTACTTGGAGAAAGTATTTAGATCTTCCCCTCACTTCATTTTCAATTATCCATTCTTCAATTTATATCTAACTTAAATGAAGCTGACTAAACAAAACACAAAAGCTAAGCAATAGCATTCATATCATAGTGGTATAAGAGACATGGCATGTTGAGTAAGTAAGTATATATTGTAATTTTTGTTGTATATCAAGGCAAGTGTTTATTCAAGAATCAGTTTTCTGATCATGTATTCTGATTTTATTGAAAGTATTTGGAGATTGATTACTTTAATTAATTCAAAATTAATGTTTGATTTAGATTTACCTTACTATATTCCAATATAGTGTAATATATTATAAATTTCAAAAGTTTTTGAATAAAATTTTTATTACTGCAAGCTATTCCCTTCATCTATACAAATAAAACAAACTACTTTTTTATTAAACACATAAATCTCAATAAATGAGCTATAAAAACATTACCCTTTTTTTTGCATGATATAAAACTATATTTCAATTAATGTTTTATTGGTAATTTAAGTTTTTTGTTACAAATTAATCATTTATAAATTATAACCTAATTGTAAATATACTTAAAATGTTTTCATTTGATGAAGTTATTTATTAGCCTAATTAGTGTTATTTGAAAATAAACTGCAGCTGTTAACGATTTAAAGTTGCAAAAAATTGTATTTTATAGAATTGTAGATTATTTCTCATTTTTTTAAAACATAGAATTATTTAAATCCAATTTTCTAGTGACAATTCATACAAGATTATACTCAGTTTTATAAAATTACTAGCCGCCTTTGGCGACCAGCCGGTTCGCCAGTATTACCGCTCGCTACAATTTTCAATTAAATATTTTAAGTAACTGGTCTCTTAA
Source organism: Argiope aurantia (assembly GCA_026543865.1). Classification (NCBI taxonomy): domain Eukaryota; kingdom Metazoa; phylum Arthropoda; class Arachnida; order Araneae; family Araneidae; genus Argiope; species Argiope aurantia. Next base: position 447,779 of record JAPMOR010115673.1, on the reverse strand, counting down.
AAGATTCTCAAACAAAACATTTTTAATCTTCAAATTTTGATAGTCATACCAAACTTATATTGTTTAGATCGTTTCGTTCAATTTACTATATATATTTTGCTAATTTGTTGCCATTTCCGGTAAAACTTCAACTTTAATTAAAAATGTAAATGACGAAATTGCAATTAATATTAAGATATTTTTTAATAAAACCAAGCGTTTTATTTTATTAATCATCTTTCTTGTTATTTATTAATTATTATTATTATTGAATATGAGTATTACAAACAGAATCGCTCGGTATTTAAGTCTTATGTTAACTACAAAATATTTTTCATAGTTTATGTAATATCTCAAACAATAATTGAACAAAAATTTCTGAGATTCAGTATAAAATTCAGTTTTTAGTTTTGCTTTCAAAAGGATTGAAATGAAATCAATAATAATATTTTGTTCCTGCTTATAAATATATTTCAAAAATTATGAAGTCTAAATTTAATGCAGTAAGGTATCATATTCTGAGAAATATTCTGGGCACACCAAATTTTAAATGAATGAATGTTTCTATTTTCCACGATCAACTAAGACTTATTTATGAAGTTTTAAATGTTAAAAATTTAGAAAAACTCACCATTTTCATAATCTTAGGCCAATTAATCTTCAGAAACCTGCGCGCTTATTGGCGTATTTTCTTTGAAACGATCGATGAAATATCTAAAATTATCCTTTTTTTATTGAATAGTGATATTCAAATCTTCATAAATCAGTCAGTTTAAGTGATTTGAAATTAACTCTTAAAAGTCAGTGATTTAGTTGATTGGAAATTAATTCTATGACCACCATAAAATCTGTGCTTTCTCTTGTGGTGTATGCATTCTCCTTAATATCCGATCGAATAAAACATCACATACAAAAGTACTACATAGAAGAAACACATCAAAAATAAACATAACATTTCAATAGTTGCCAAAAACAAAAAGAGAGAAAAATGCAATTAATAAGCAGACGATATTTAGAAAAGTACAGATATTTAGACTGGAAAATGAAATTATCTGAAATTAAAAACACGCGCAGACGATATTTACAAAAGTAAAAATATTCAAACCTGAAAAGGAAAATATATGAGTTATTCCATCAATAAATGCCATAAGTTTGTTTACATCTTCATTATTTTATGAGTCATTAAATATCAAAATGGATCTGGGACTGAATAGAAAGTGTAAAAGATCATAAAATAATTTTTCTTGAATTTATTTTTTAGAAAAAATAATATTTCATATTTGTTTCATTTCTTACAGACACTTGCCAAAAATTATAATTTTGCAGATTTCATTTCGAAAAAGATTTAATTTATTTTCAGTTAGAGCTTTAATCAATGTGATGGCAACACTTTGAAAAAAGCTATTTTTTTCTCAAGAATGCGAAACGTGCTTAATCCTCATTTTTATTTTTGACGAAAAAAAATATTGAAAAACATAGTTAAAATATTTATTTAAAAATTCATTAAAAATAGAAATTTGAATTTAAGATTAAAACAGTAGTATCATTTAAAAGAAAAATTTTTTATCTTTAACTTCATGTAAAAATCTTTTTTGTGCGGTAATATTTTCGGCAGTTATAGCAGAAACATGTCAAAATTTCGCTTAATTTTTAAATAAATAAAATTCTAGTTAAAAATTCGAAAAAATAACCCTCAGGTGCACATTCCCGGCCTCCAAGGTATACATGTGCCAAATTTGGTAGCTGTAGGTTGAATGGTCTGGTCTGTAGAGCGCCAACACACACACACACACACACACACACACACACACACACATTGAGCTTTATTATAAGTATAGATATAGATATAGATATAGATTTCAATGTAATTTCCTGCTAATGTGTTGGAGGATACAAGTTCATTTAATAGTGTTTTTCTAGCTGTTAAGTCATATTATAAAGAATTTCATGTCCATACTTGAAGCTTTCTCAGTATGTTTCAAAATATAAAAAAATAATGAAAGATTAATAATAATGGTATTGTTGATTAAAAGTTAAGAATATTCGTAACATTGCAGCCTGTTATTGACACTGAATATAGGAAAGGAATAAACCTCTACTTTAAAAAAATAAAATTACTACATTTTCCAATTAATAATTTAAACAGAAATGACACTGGTTAAAATAAAATGTTAGGCATTAAACTAATATATTATACAAATATAGAAAGCCTGACTGTTCATCATGTTTATAATTTCAATATATATATAAACTGCCATTTTTCAATCGAATAATATACTTTTTGCAATATAGCTGTTGAATCAATCAATCCTTAACAGGAATGACAAAGTAAATTTCCTTGTTTGTAGGCAACTGTGAACTAATGAACAGAATGGAACTAAATTGCATATATAGACTGGGAGACACAGGGGAAAAAAAATTCACACAAAAAAGTTAACAGTACAATATATTGTATAATTGGAAGAGTGCCATATTGAAAATGTTCCACGAGCCTTGGGATCCTAATATTTTGATTCCAGTAAAACAAATATGTCTCTATATGATTTTTTTCATTAATGGAATTTGGCTTCATTCTATTTATTAGTTTTAATTGTAAATGCCTCTAAATAGGCAAAGTTATTTTAAGGTCACCCTATAGTTTCATTATATTAATTTTTTGAAATGAAGCTCTAAGAATTAATATAAGAAAAATAAAAATTAGAGCAAATAAATTACAATTTGGGAAGAATTAATTTTACATGTTAACTCATGCAGTGGTTAGTTTTGTTCATGTTGAGGAAAATGAATATAATATCCTGATAAGTCTACAGTTAAGTAACAAACTAATGCTGGATTTTGAATGAAGCAATAACACTTGAGAAAATAAAAATGTAACCAAATATCAAGTGCCAAATTCTGATTGGTTTGACAATGTAATATATAAAACTATAAAATGTAAATAAATGTGTTCATGTTAATTTTTTTCAGATTGCTGTTTAGTTTCACAGAATCACATTTGCAGTGTTTGAGAATAAAGTAATACTGTCTTCTTCCTATTGTGAATAATTGCAATATTTATTACTTTGTTTGAAAAGTCTAGGTTGATTTCATTGTGTCATAAAAATAAATAGGGAGAATATATATATATTCCTTATCAAGAGAACAGATTTTACTTAATTTGTCATAGTGCTGCATATTTAAGAAATGCATAACCTGCAACATCCAAATTGCCAGCAAACAAAAATATCACTGATCAATGGAAATTCACAATAAAAATGAAAAGTACAAAACCAAACTAATTGTAATATAATGAATTTATTTCTTACTGAAATTTATTAGAGAAATATAAGTATCATTGATATTTAATTTGTTTATTTGTGCATTAATAAAATAAATTTCTCAGTTTCAACAATATATTCTTGCATGATTATTTTCAGAAGATTTAATGCATTGTATAATTTATATTTCAACAGTTTTTAATTATGTTCAACTAAAAATTATTGCATAATTATTCAAAAAAAATTTTTTAAGGCATCTTGTGTATTATCAATCATATAAAAAATTAAGCATAATTTAATTACAAATATTGAATTGACTATTTTACTGATAGAAAGAATTTTTCTTTCCAAATTAATAAATATTTCTTTTTATTTAGACTCCAATTATATATAGAAATAACTAAAAAAATTTATACAAGTAATATAATAAATGTGTTTTGTTATAGTTCTGTTTTATGGATTAGATAATACGAAGATATTTACATAATTAGTATTGACGACTTGCAACTCTAAGCATTATTTGGTTAAATATGTTGTATTTTGGCTCGTGTATTAAAATTATACCAAATAATCCAGTGAATCTGTAGAACTACATTTTTCAAGAATTGAGAACTTGGTATTAGCTGTTAACTGGCTTATACACTTTCACCACAAGCTGAATGATAATTAATAGATATTTTTAAGAAACTTTAATAATAATGATGTTCTATAAAGTGTCTATTGCAATCAACTTTTTTAATTTTCATCATGAAATATAGCATAAGAAAAAAAATACTTTTTTAACTTAATTTATAAACAACTCTTAATATTTGAGGGATTTTTTTTATTCGATAGCAGTTTAATTTTTTTATTGGTTTACTGTATCTAATTATTAAAAAATTTAGCGTTGCAGGTATATTAGAAACAAAGCATTTTGCAAAAGCGTATAATATATTTCAGCATTTCATAAACTTAATTTATGGTATTTGACTTTTTGAGACTGAATAAACTTATATAATAAAACATATTAAAAGACTACAATGAAAATAGTTATTTCCATTTTTTTTTATTAGTATATATGCAAAAATGTTTTTTTTCCCTATAAACACAAGTTTGGATGAACACAAAGTAGTAGCAAGTCTGAAAAGTCAAACAAAGTAAATACGAATAAAAGTATTTTGATTAAAACTTGTTTTAAATATTTATATACCAGCTGATTTTTGCGAGGTGGTTAAGAAAATTATATATTTGTTTTCATTCAGTTTGCTTGGAAACCATTACCGCAACCAAGGTATGAATAAATGGCTGCTAAGCATAGAACTTGTAATGCACTCTTAGTTAACAAAGGAACCATTGAGCATGCTTATCTATAGATATAGGATAAATATTTATTCACATAAAATATAGGGATGTTACAATGTTAAAGAACAGAATAAGAATATTTACAGATTGGTATCCTTAGGACTTCGCTTAGCTGAAGGCTTACTAAACATTTCTTTTGATAAATGATTTGCAATTAAAACAAAAATAGCAACTACAATCTGCTTTTTATTTACTGAATTATATATAAGTCTCATAATTTATAAAAATAACAATGTAAAACATTTACATATGAATATTTCGCTGAATAAGTCCAACAAACATGTTTCGTTTGTACCGAACGATTACCACTATGTCATTTTTCTCCAGCATTCGCTGTAGTCAAATAATATATAAAGGAACACTTATAAACGATGAAAAGGAATTTGTATTAAATATCCATTAAATAAGTAGAAAGATTACTGAAAAATATGTTGCACATCGTTTTGAATAAAATACCATTCCTTCTCAAACGACAGGGAAAAGCGTTGTGATACAACTCAACATATAAATGACAGCGTTTATCCCTGGTGCCCCTCTCACTCAAACGGTCCTACCTGTGAAAAGTACGGTTTGCGATGGATTCGTCCATCCCATAGGGATAAACGTTGCGATTGAGACGCTAGTGTCTGACTCGGGCGCTTTGAGGCGTTTAGGTGAATTTAAGGGGTGAAAGGTATTTCGCGACGAGCGCATCATATGCTCGCTGTGGGGGTTCCGCTAACCTTGACATTGATTGATGAGCGGCTTTTCAAGTCTGCTATGTTTGCGAAAGTAAAGGACATGTTCGGTAGTAACTAAGGGGATGAAACATTATTTATCAGTTAAGAAGAACTAAATTTAATGATGAGATTTTTTAAAAACATTTTATTACGATTGCCATAATAATTTCAGTTTTTTTATGCATAAGATATCAAAATTTTTCATATGTTTATCAATTAAAAAATCTATTTTATTCCTTTTTACTTATTTTTATTGACACTGATTATTCAAATATTTTTTTAATCTGTTTCCTTATGTTTTTTTTTCTTCTGATACCTTATTTAATTACAAATCGGTTTTTCTAAATTTATTGCATTATCAAAAAACCTCAATTATATATTAAATAAAATTTTCGACAATTACTGTTTCTTTCTTCACCTTTTTTACAATTAGTACTTTTTAGAAAAAATATGGTGACTGTTAATTAAAATCAATTGCTGAATAAAATTTAGAAATAAAGTAAAATTTGATGCATTCAGTTTCAATTTTGAAGGAACTTCTGTGAAAATAATTGAAAAATCATGAACCAGTTGATAAATGTCTACATGCATGTGAAAAGTACAAATAATCTTAACTTATTTATTATCTTATTTGTCAAAACTTCTCAGTTTTATACAAATACAAAAATCTTGCTGTTCGGAATAAAATTTATTATGTTTTAATTATAAAATTAAATAAAAAATATTAATTTTAATTCAGAGTCTAATTTGAATTGCTGTAAAAATTCTACTTTGTACTAGAATTTTTTACAAGAATAAATAAAATAATCATTTGAGGAACCGATAAAGATAATTTTTTTTCCCTGTGAAATATCGCCAGAGCACTCCGCCCCCCTCGCCCAATTATGTACTTTATGAACTAATATGAAAATAGATTTTTTTTTTTTTGAAGAAGCAAGAGGTGGTAGAATTATGTTAAGGCACTCTTCTTAGTTTTAGGGAAGTTAGTTTTAGGAATTAGTTTTTCAGGGAATTAAATATACAATGCAGAAAGGAAGAGATTTTTACAAACTGCATTCTATGTTACGGCTGATGTTTGTTAATTAGAGATGTTTTAAATTTTATTTGGCAAAATAATAAATTTTAACGATACATTTTTTAAAAACCTTTTCATTAGATTCCTTTCAGTTTTTCGAGTGACCAACCCGTTATTTAATATTGCACTATATCTACAAAATTTGCAAAAATACTTTGGATAAGTCCAAAAGCAAATAACAGCATGCCTAATTTTATTTTTATAAATAAATTTAAATTATTTTATTAATAATTATAAAATAAAAAAGCTTGAATTTTCAAGATTTTTGTTGCTAAAATAGTTTCCCATTCTTTGAAGACTTCATGATAATTTTCATATGCTTTTTAAAGGTTTAAAAAATAATTAAAAAATACTAATTCTGAAATACAAATTTAAAAATCACAAGTTTATTTTTATCATCATATGTTTCCATACTTCATAAGTAAGAAAATACACTTTTGAAAAAAAAATCAGAAGGAGATTCGAAGATAATAATATTTTATGTTTAATTAATTTATAATTATTTTTTTTTAAAATTTACTCTTAATTCTATAGCAACGATAAAATGCAAACAAAAAAATTGCACCTAAAATCGTCGAAACACGTGTGAGTGTAAATCCAGCAACAACAAATTAAGCATGTCCTTCATTCAAACTGCAAATGACGACCACATGGGGGTAAACACTGATCGCGCATTTCAATTATAGCTCAGTAGGTGTCTCTCTCTGAAGGAAAAGACGATTCCATTCTGTTTTCGCCCTCGAAAAACGCCTCAGGACTTTGAGGCACTGGAATTCTCAAGCTAGCTGGGCTCATAGAGTTAAAATGGGTTTCAAATTATTGTATTCATTAATATTTAGCTCGCCATATCACTGCTCCGAAGTGACGACGAACTCTCCCTATCTCGTCAATACTGTGCGAAGAAGGCAAACGGCGACCAACAGAGAGGCATGAATGAATCTTGCCATTGTCTAAGCAATTTGTTTAATAATTTCCTTCATTAAATGTTTTTTGTCCATGAGAATTACTTTAAATAATAAACTGTTAAAATGTTTTTTTAATTATATTTATATGCAACATAATATAAATTATCATTACAACAGTTTCAAAGAAAGCCGCTTGTGTACAATCTAAAATATCTTAAATGATTCAATAAAAAATATAATTATTTATAACCGATTATATTTTTGGAGAGTAATTTTATTATTGTACAGCTCATATTAATACCATTGTGTAAGTAAGATTAATATGAGCATCTTCACCTTTTAGAAATTCATGTAAGATTTTCACTGTATAATTCTTTCTGATATCCAAAATAGTGATATATTCATTTTAGATAGCATTTTTTTTTTTTTTGCACACAATTTCTTTTTTAAATCTATTTGTTTAATCTACTACTCAATAAATATTTTTTATAATGAATGGATTTAGCATGTTATTTCATTGTTATAATTATTTCAGAAATTATGGATTTTTGCAATTTCTTATTTTTTTTAAAATTATCCTTTTTTATATAAAAATTGTATTTTTAAAAATTATACTGACTTTTGACTAAATGTGAAATATTTCCTGTACCATACAAATTTTAGTACCTTTAGGAGAGCATAACCTTCGTTTGAAATATCGAAAGTTTCAGTTTCAGCTTCTACTACGAAATGCATAGAAATTATTTAGTAATCTGAGGCGGCGATAGCAGGGGGGCAAGGGCAACCTCTTTCCCCCGTCGGCGAGCGATTCAGAATTTTGATGGCAAAAATGTTTACCACTTTAGGACAGTTGTAGAGAGAGGAGCATTATCGAATATGATTATTTAAAAACACCTTAAAGTTAATATATTGTAAATTGTCGAAATATCCAAATAACGGTTTAAATGTTTTGACTATATTTGGCAAAATAATCGATAGGATGGTAGGTCAATAATATCCCTTATTTTGCGGAAATTTTTGCTAGACTGACTAAGAACTGAATGCAATGTATGCTAAAGACATTAAGTTCGCAAATTTTCGGACATCTATGTCGTTATTCAGCTTATAATTTGTACTACTTTCGGCAATATAACCAATAAGGTAACAAGTAAATAAGCTATCGATAAGGTGATAGGCTCATTTTGTTGACAATTTTTGTTCGGCCGGCTATGAACTCAATGCGGTGAGTATCGAAGAGTTAAGTTCCAGACATTTGGTTGAAATGTCTTTCATTTAGCTTATAATTTGCACTAGTTTTGGCAATACATCTGATACGTGAATAAGATATCGCATTCTACCGACAATTTTTGATCGGCCGACTCTTAACTAAATGCGATGAATGTCGAAGACTACATCCACATATTTTCAGACATTTGATTCAAATGCCGTTCATCAAGCTTTTAATTTGCACTACTTTGGGCAATATAACTGACATGGCGACATGTGAATAAGATATAAGATATGTCGCACTTTGCCAAACAAAAATTTTGATCGGTCGTCTGAGAATTCAATGCGGTGGCTGTCGACGATGTTAAGTCCAAATTCTCAGTCATTTGATTTAAATGTTATAATGTTCATTCAGCAATGCTTTATATTATATTTAGTAGAATAATCAATAAGTTGGCCAGTGAATAAGACGTCACATTTTTCTCGACTAATCTTTTTCCCTTAAGCTAAGATTTTATCATAGATTATGGGAAAAAATTATTTTCTTCGAACACTTCGATTACCTCCCAGTGGAATTATTAGAGAATTTGAAGCTCTTATATTATTCATGAATAGGACGATAGAGTTGTTTTCCATAATTCATCATTCAAATTCAAGTTCTAAAGTTAATCGTCGTCTTATTCATCTAATTGTTACTTCCACAATAACGAATTAGTAAATTTATTTTATTCATTTCACTATGAGAATTGTCTGACTATAATCTAGTTAATGGTTAAACTAAATTTCATAAAACACTCTTTTTCTTTTGGCATTCTAGTGCATATGTATGCTATAAAGAGTTACTTTGCCAAATTATGGGAATTCATTATAAATCATGAAGTAAATAAATTGTATAACTGTAAATCAAGCTTATTTAACAGTAAAATACCTGTTTTCTTTTCCAATCTAATTTATCAGTGTACAATTATTACATTAAAGAAATATTACCGACTGCAATTGACGAAAAAAAAATATTTTTGTTATGGTAGCTTTTTAACTATACTAAAAGAGCTTATCCAAGTATGCACTAAATCTGTTAAATAAATTACTACCTACATTCTTCAGACTCTGCATTCAATATTTTGACTATGTAATCTGGGAACTATCGTTTTTATTTTTTTCTTCTTTCAATTGCTATTCGTGGCAAAATCTATATAATTTCAGATGCTTCTAAATTTTTAATAGACATTGATTAAAGATATCTTGATGATTAAAATAGTTATTCATAGAAAATTTATATACAACACATTAACCCCTTGGCATACGATTTTACTTAATTTCCTAATTAGATGGCAGATCTTATTTGAGACAATTATTATTAATTTAATCCCTAGAAAAATACAAGGACATTTGAGGTAATGATGCGTTTTCAAGTGATTATTGCATCTTAAATTACTTAATACTTTCACTTAATTGCAGATTAAAAATTAAAAATTTAGTAATTCCATACGCGAGTCAGACTCGTTATTTATACGAAGGGCTTAAGAAAAACTAATGCATGTAACTGGGAATAAAACTCATTTTTTGGGAGTAATATTAGCTTGCACTAATTTCGAATTAAAAAAGTACTTAACCATAAGAGCGCATGCCTAAAAATGAAGATAGGGGAATTCATATTCAAGATCTAATTGTTTCTTATTAAAATGCATTGTTTTTTTTAGCCTAAATATATATTGAAAAACAAATACATGGAGGATCATGGAATGTTTAAACAATCCATTTTTCATATATTACATAAAATAGTAAGTTTCTGCATATATTTAGAGAATATTTTACTAGCCTTTTGAAGAAACAACATCATTATATCCATTCCGCATTCTATATTGTTCGCATCCGAATTGTAAATTTTTGTTGAGCACGTGCTCTATTCTCAGATTATTCGAAACACCTCTGAATTCCTGCTTATTGTTGTAATCCTTATTTAACAAATATTTTAGGTATTGAACTATGCTGAAAAATCGATATTTGGCGAAAATATCGACTGTTTTGTATTTGTTATTTATTTCTAAAAAAAGTTTCTTTTATAAAACTTTTTTGTTTCAACATTCATTTTATATAGCTTCTGATATAAAATAATTAGTGCATGCGTTTGTTCTTTTATCATGACACAATCTGTGTTTCTATTTATATACTACAAATCAGAATGCAACATAACCATATTTTTTCTAAAATTAGATATCAGAGAACTTAAATCTCAAGAGTCTCATAGTTTTAATTTAGTTTAATTATATTAACGTACCGTTTTAAAGCTATTTTGGGACGGACGTCGGAATTCTGAGTTGCTGTCAGATAACGAGGACGGCACCTGAGCTGCAGCCTCCTCTCCAAGCTTCCACACTGCACCACCGTAAGGACGTTTTGTTCCAACGGATTTAGCATACAACATGTCTGCTTACACATCAGTTCTTTGGCTCTCGAACTAGAGGCCGTTCGGCTCCGAAGCTTAGACCTTACCACCAGGCTATCGCTAATCTCAAGACTCTCATAAACTAATAGATTCAAATATTGACAATTTTTTGATGGCTAGTAAAAGAAACTGAGAAATTTTTTTACAAATACCTTTGTTAAGTTTTAACAGTGAAAGAAAGAATCAGCATTTGAATAAAAAAGAAACTAGTATTTGAAGCCAAATCAGAGATATTGTGCTTGCCCCCCTTTCGAATTTGTCTTGCCCCCCCCCCCCCCCCGGCGGTAAATCTGTGCCGCCGCCTCTGTTAATAATGTGAGATAAAATGCGTTTAAAATACTGTTTGTAATAATAATAATAATAATAAAAACATAATTTTAATTTTTACTTTACGTATTTTTTTGTTTTGATTGAGGATTATATGTTTCTACTGATATTAGTGTGCAATGATGGTAACACCTTAATTAACATATTTCTAACTGTAAACTCCACTTATAGATAGCCCCATTTCAGTAACAATAACTCTCTAGTATCCAGTAAAGTAATAATTTTTAGAAGCATTAGTTTAAGCTGTAGAATATTTTCAATCCTTTGTGTGTGTTTTATATACTATGCATGCGTCATAACACTTTTCAGCTCCAAACAAAGCATAATTTTTTTGTTTGATAAACATTTTGATAAATTAGGAGTTATTTGATACCTCATTATTTAAAAATTGAAAATTAACGGTCAAGGAATAATATAATGTTAGAACAGTTGATAAATAGAACTCTTTCGGTGCAGATGAAGATAATTTAAATAACAATATACTGTAAGTGTGAAATAAATCTTTTTTTCAGAAATCCAAAAAACTTTTTAGCTCCAAGAAACTAATGGATACAGAAATGCTTATTTGTTTATGTATTCGATAAATTTGTAATATTGCTTTCCTGCTCAGGTAGTCTCATTGCAAAAAAGAAATTTTTACAGATAGCTATAATGGGTGTTGAATGGACGTAAAGTTAATGATCCCAGCCTTAATGACAATGTGATGACCATTTGGTGGCGACTTTGGTGATAAAAATGAAGTTTCTCGAATATAAGGGAATCTTGTCGATAGATCTATTAAAAGCCAAGAATTTGGAACTTTAGATAAAGAGAGTTATAAAAGTGAAAGCGTATATACAAGAAGCAGATAGTATAGTGAACTCTCTGTTTGGAGCGTTGATCTCCAATAAGTTCTATCTGGACACTTCTACTGTTGAGGTTGTCTGTTAACTATTTGCTACTCACGTATGTGCTGTTGATTTCTGTAAGTGATGACTTTGTGTACTCTTCTGCTGTGTTTTGCTACTTGTGTTTCCGTGCTTTCTTTTAGAATAAAGCAACATTTTCCATTATTAAGCTTGTTGGATTTTTTTCAAGTGCACTCACCGGATCAAATTCCTATATTAATATTTTATTCGATAAATAATAGGGAATTATTTGACTTTACTATTAAACTTTATTTCTCACTTTTAAATGTTATAAATAAAAATTATAAAATTTATTTTGTGCGTCCTTTTTATGATTTATGGAAGTAAAATCTATAATCTGAAGGTTAGTGATCAATTTTAATTATTACGGTGTCTCATTAAATCTGGGTAAGTCATCTATGGATACAGAAAAAAAATTATACCTTTATACATCTCCCATTACTTACTTATGATTTTTAGTGGATTCATGCATTTACCCATTCATTACTTAATAGCCCAGATGATTCCTAAGGATATATATAAGAAATGGTAGATGTTAATTACACATGTTCAGTCCATGTACATGTAGATATTTAGACCTGTATTCCATTTAGTTGATTACAATCCAGATTAAAAATTCTTTTAGGTACGCGATTATGTTGAAAAATCGAGTTTTGGTGAAAATATCGAATATTTTTTCAATTAAATATTCTGGATTTCTGAAAGTTTTTTTTAAAAAATACCATTTGAATTGAATTTCTACATTCATTTTAGGTTTCTTCCATTACATTAACAAATAAACTTTCATTTGACGCGAAATGATTTCAGGCGCAATCATTATGAAGTTAAATGCGTTTTGTGTTAAGAAAGCTTCGACAGCAATTACGCTAAAAGACACACGAGTAGAAACATCCTGAATTAGAGTGGAAAAATTGAGTAACTCCAATCTTAGAAGAGGGAGGTAAGAAATAAAAGAATATGTGGGAAATTATTTCATCAAAATTTCGCCGGCTTGTTTACGATGAAATCTCTAATACTCATCAGGATGCCGCTGTCAAAGGTATTGAATTTTTCCCCTTCTTTCTGAATTAAAAGGGGTTTATACGAATGGATATACGTCTAATTTTTTCGTGTTTTCACTTTTGTGCACAGTGTCTTAGGATATTAATTCTTTTCGTGTAATTATATTTTGTAGAAGTTTCATTCACTTTCCAGAAAATTAAATAACCAAGAAAATTTTTTATGATTTTGTTATTTAATTATTTTATTTTAATAAGTAATATTTTGTATATGTTATCATCATGTAATATTAGACGTTTATAAATTACTGTAGTCCTGCTTGATGTATCCACTTTTACTGTAACTGAAATAATTTATAATTTAATAAATAGAAAAATCCTAATACTTAATTACCTTAACTAAATGTACAGTTAATTATTATGTATTACTTTGAGGCTAAGTTAGAGAAATTGTGCTTATCGCTCCCCCCATCTGGCCCTTCAATTGGAATATTTCTGCCGCCATCTCTACCATTATATGATTTGCACTAGGACCATCTATTTGCAGCTGAAATGTTAGAAATTGGACAGGCTATTGCAAGTTCGTATTGCAAGAAATTAGATCAAAATTAAACCTAAAAATAAAAAATAATAATACATTATTTCCAATTTTACTATCGAAAAGAAAAATATGTTCTTCTTTACTGGATGCAGAAACTTATGTTTAATCGGATTTAAAAATTATGAGAATAATGCGATTTTAAAATTTCAACAAAATTTTTGTTGAAAGAATATATAAATTTGAGTAAAGAACAAAGAAAACCAAGACAAGATTGGTTTAAAAAATATGCTTTTAAATTTCTCAATAAGTGCTTGCTTAAATGAAGTGTTTGGGAAAACTATATTTGGTTTTTTGTTTAGGTTTTTTGATGAAAAAGCCAGATTTGGTTATGACCAGTAAAGTGATATAAGAAAGTATTCCTATAATATTAAGAAATTCTTAAAAAAAAGGATTAAAAAGTAAGATTTCAAAAGCAAGCAAGTGTATTAAAATTGGAATATCAAAAAATATTCAGAATCATGGTAAAAAAAAACTTTAAGTTCTGACATTCGAAGTAAATTTTTAAAAGGGATAAAAAATCTAAATGAAATGCAAAAAAAAAAAAAAAGCAATGGTGAATAAGGATTTAAAAATATTAGGGTGAAGAATTGCCAATCCACCAGTTCATGCATGTCCATGGATATTATATTAAAAAAACGTAGGCGATAATGAAATTGCAGACGTAGTGAAAATTTGACACTCAACTAAAATATGACGGATAATTTCAATTGCGTGCTGTATCGAACATTTTGGAATGTGTTCATCAAACGAAACGTGTTTCTAGTTGAAGTGGGTATGACCAATGCAGAGCTGAGTTAATTTAATATATAACCCACGCACTGGAACAGTGGGTCTTAAACATATCATTGAATGTAGCGAAATCAGCTTATTAGAAATCTGCCTGGTGCCAAGATTGCTACAACATGAGAACATGATATTCAAAATATTTCTAAGCATCGCTGCAGAAAGAAGCTTGTCACTTTTGCTGCTTTTTTGAATAATTCAAGGAACAGTAATTAATTGCAATACAAACAACCATCAAAGCAATCACAACAGAAGTAAAACAAACCAAAACAAAACAATCAAAACCAAGAAAAGGATCAAATGGCCTTTAATTTGTATTGAAGCTTTTCATTCGAACCTCGCGACAAGGATCAAAATTATAGCGGGAGCAAATTTGCAGAATTGTTATCTGATATAAATTATGAATATATCATCGATCTTTTATAATAAACTTTTGTGCGAGTTCTATAACTTAAGTCTTTAAAAAATTTTATTTTTGATATTTTCGTGTAGCGATGTTATGTGGCAAGAATAAATGATTTATGCCTAATTTGAAAGCGAATGACAATGGCGTTGTTATTGCTAATCACGATTAGCCCAAATTTACAGGGATGATAAAGGGCACTTTCTGTAGAGATACAAAATGAACGATACAATAAGAATTAATGGGAGAATGAAACTCAGGAGGAACATAAAACAGAATACATTTGAAAGAAATGGATGTCCATATTCTTGTCACAAGAGAGGTAAATTACCATAAAACAGTTTAGTCAATAGTGACTTTAATCGACACCACTTTAGGTATATTTATTCCAAGCTTCTGAAATGAAGCTATATATAAATGCGATTCAGTTCGAAACAAGGGATCGTCTTCTTACAGAAAAAGTGAAAAAAAATTTTATTCACTTCAGACTTTGAGATAATTAGCTGACCACTATTTAACTTAGATTCCATGATTAAGACTTCTTTGGGTTACATTAGCTTAATTTGCAAATTTCAAGAAAATTCCAAATTCAATTCCAAATAATAGGATATCTTACACAAATATAAATCAGCTTTCTTTTAAATACTTTCATTAAAATACTTTTGTATACGACTTTCCAAAATTTATAACTATCTTTACCATCATGTATACATAGGGCAATGTTCCTATTCTTATTTGTAATTCTTATGTCAAATGAAATCCAAAATATTTAAACTATATAATTTAAATTCTATTTAAAAATTCATACATATGCATTACTTGCACAATAAGACATTGAAAATTGAATCTTTAAAAAGACTGAAAGATAATAAAATAAAAATGATTTTTTTAAATCGCATTTCAACAGCATAATTAATTTTCCTTCTAAGAAAGTCTACTGGATATTTTTTTTAAACTTTAAAAGCAACTGATTTATCATGTATTTTTTTTTATTAGAGCGGAAATTCTGCCACGTATTGAAATCAATTGATCTGAAAATTATTCAACGGCAATGTTAAATAATCAAGAATAATATACGGCAAATTGATTAAGAATAATATACGGTTCCTCAATAAGAAGGCGTGTCGAAATATTAATACTTGATAGTGGGAATTTTGCGGTTTTGTTTATATATATATATATATATATATATATATATATATATATATTCTTTTTATACCTGAATTTATTTAAACCATTTATGAAGCAAAACTGTGTTCTTTTAATGAACCAAAAAAGGAAAAGTATGCAATAGCTTTTGCGATATCAGTAAAAGTTTTATAATTCGTTTAACATCACATGCGTCATTTTCCAAAACCTTATAACTCTCGAAATTTTCATCAGAAGCTTATAAAATTATTTGGGGGCTTATTTCATGGCGAGCAGTTCGATTGAGGAGGAAAAAAAGTAGTAGGCGTAATGGAAAGATTTCGAGATGCTAATTAAATATTGTCCACTTAATCAATGTATCTATCTAAGCTAAACCGGTTCCCCTGAAGCATTTCCATCGACACAAGTTTTGTAAACGTACGATAATAAATAGCAAACTACAGAGGTGTCTCATTATTTTTGTTGGCGACTGTACATGTGTCACTTCTTCGGATTTCAATTCTTCAGTAATTTTTTTCAGGGTATCGTCAAATATCTTGTTATAAGCTATAACGCCCTTCGAAGAACTGAGCATTATATGAGCGCATACACTTTAAGATATAATTGCTAGTGCTCATGCACTTACAGTTTGCGATCAATGTAAGTATATGCTAGGTGTGCTTGTGGATACTGACTTCCACAAGCAAGCCTCTAGAGCAAACTTTACGAATTAATGATACTTCTAAAAGTCCCCCCAGGGGGTGCCTCGAAATGAGGATGAGATGTTTCCTGCATAGTGGTTAGATCTCGCCACCCTGGAAGGTACACGAAATGGTGGGAGTCTGGCTCCTCCCATTGATGACGGGACGTACTTCCTTAGGGAAGAGTTGTATCGGTGCAGGTGATGACCTTTAGGCCTCAACCACAGTTCCCGCCAGTGTTGCTGTTGCGGCGGTCCGGTTATTCAGTATTTATTATCCGTGTGCCTTCGGGCGGGTCGGAGAGTCAGTGATATGACTTACTTCTCCAAGTGTTTATATTATTTCTTTTCAACAAGAAATGTTGAAACATTATTAAATGTTTCATTGCTCGTAAAAAGGCATTTTCTATGAAAAAAATTATCAAATATTTTTTCAAACTTATATATTACATTCAAATATTTAAAAAAATTTTTTTTGGATTCTTTTGTTACCCACTGAAAGGAATATGCCTTTTTTGCCCATATGATATTTTCGACCCGATGGTACCTTCCACAACGGTGCCTTGGGATGGTGCCACAACTCTATGGATATTCCCAGTTTCGAAGCTTACCATAGTTCTAACCGGAATATATACGATTGGAGTCACTTCCGGGGAAACGATCCCTTCGCTTGATCCCTAACAAACTAACCCCCAAGTGGATATCTACTGACTGAATTGATTCACCGGTAACCATAGTACATCATTCGTCTAACGGGTAGCCATGTATGGTCAACACTGGGTTTTTGGCTGTAATTCAGAAGCAAAAAGCAAATAGAGCGGCACAGATTATAAAATTCTTATGGAAAACCCTCTCGTATGCCGAGGAGAAATGGAAGAATCAAGTTAAAAGCAGGCGTGGGAGAGAATAAACTAGAGTAGCGTAGAAGGTGTAGAACAGAGTAAAGATCTCTGAGAATTTCCGGATTAGGACACCCGCATTCACCTAAAGAAAATGAGCCTCCGATGGGTTGGGAAAACTATGGTAAATTCAAATATGGAACTAGTATAAGATACGGTAAAAAGTAGAGTCAAGTTCCATATTTTTAAAATTTTTATTCCATATCTTGTATCCGTTGAAAAAGGGAAAAATTCTCTCCTTTTTATCACCCCATTTACGTAGGATTTTCTGGCTTGGATATTTCAAAAATACTCATATAACACTTATACTATAATTTTATTTCAAAGATGTATGATCATAAGGTTAACTGATTTTTGTTAATTTATCTAGACTTTAGAAACGATTCTATTTTTGTCTTTGATTGTTAATGCAAAATATAAATTGCGTAATTAAAATTTTCTGTTTGATACATTAAGTACAAAGTGCAAGAAAATAAATGTGCAGAAGTTTGTAGTAATTTGTCCAATATTTCTTTTTAAAAGTTACAAATGCAGCAACGTCTAAACTTTTGTGTGAGGGTATAACCCTTATTTATTATGGTTATTTGGAATTTGATTCTTCGGGTTCACTAGCGACAGGAACTATGAGGATGCCTAAAAGTAAATGTAAAAACACATGAGAAGGTTTCCGCCGATTCTTTCACGATCAAGTGTTGTTTACAGAGGTGGCGAGAGAGGTTTGTCGACCGGGGAGAATGACAAATCCGACAGGGGGGGGGCAAGTACAATTTCTCTAATTTCGCTTCAAAATAAATTTAATTAATTTTACATTTAATTAAAGAAGAGCAAGTATTATTTAGCTTCTTTTCTATTTAGATGCTAATCCTTTCTCTCATTGTTAAAAATTTGTAAAGATATTTCTAAAAAGATATTCTAAATTTCTTTTAATGACAATCAAAAGATTGTCAATATTTGAGTACACTTTTTATGAAACTCTCGAGATTTAATGGAACTTAGTTCTAATTCTATAAAAAAAATGGTTATATTTCATTCTAGATTGTAATATATAGACTGAAACAGAGGTTGCAACACTAAATTATCCTAAATTTGTTGTAGCATGGAAATATTTAATCGAAATTTAACGAGGACTGCATTTTTAACTACTTTGAATTTAGTTCGAATTTAACACAGTTCTTAATCTTCTGGATAGTTTTTAATGCTTATAAAATATTTCAATTGCACCGAAAAGGAAATAATCGGAAGGAACTACAATAATTTATAAACGCCTAATGTTATAGATAATGATAACATATGCAAATAATACTTTATAAAATGAAATAATTAAATCTAGAAATTCATAAAAAGTTTTCTTGATTAGTTAATTTTATTGAAAGTGAACAATTTTTCTATTGTATATCATTATATGAAAAGTATTAATGCATAAGACAACGCCGAAGTAAGAGAAAACACGAAAAAAAAAAATCGCATACTTATTCTTATGAATCCCTTTAAATTCAGACAGAAAGAAAGAAATAATTTATCTTTGACATAGGTAGCCTGAAGAATATTAGAGCTTCCATTGTTTCAAACTAGGAGCTTTCGATGAAATAATTTCCGATGGATTTCCCATGGATTCTGCCTTTTCTTCATTCCCACTTCTACCCGATTTTGTTGTACTATATCTGGGTTCTTAACACTCATGTCTCTTTTAGCGTAACCAGTGTTCAAGCATTCTTAAAAGCGAATACATTCAACTTTGTATCGATTGTTCCAGAAGGCCTAGATGAACAAATATATGATCTCATCATGGAGGCTATATAAAAAAGATGTAGAAATTAAATTCGAAATGTTTTATAAAAGAAGCTCTTCAGAAATCCAGAATAATTAATTAAAAAAATAATCTATGATTTCGTCCAAAATCGTTTTTTTATAACATAGTCACCTAACTAAAATAATTTTTAAATAAGGATTGCAACAATGAGCAGGAATTCGGATGTGTTTCGAGTTCGAGGCGAATAAGCTCGCGTGCACGACAAAAATTTACTGTAGTTCGGATACGAACAATATAGAATGCGGAAAAGACACGATGATGTTTTTCTTAAGAAGGCTGGAGAAAATATTTTGTAAATATATGTACAATATATATATATATATATACTCTAATGAATTCATTAATTTAAATAAAAATATCAAGAAAAAAACTTAGAAAAAAAAACTAAGTACATATTACATAAATGCATATCATTATTAAAAAGGTACTCTCGAGACATTTAATAACGAAAACTTATCAAAAGTATCACTAACATCGATTGATTTCAGGGCTTCTTGTACAAGAATCTGTTGATGACTATGGATCTATGAATGATTATCCAGCCTTTTTCTCTCTCCAGGGTGTCGAGCTATGATTGCTGGGTGGCAAAAAAGAGACGTGAAATGAGGTTTTTATTTTTCAGTTATTTTTCTAAGATTACTAAAAAACTACGCTTTCATTTCTAAATGAAGAATTCCTAGAAGTCGTAGAACTTAAAAATTTGTTTAAAATAAATATTAACTTTGTTTATAATGTAACATTGTGTATAAGAAGTATAAGTGCTAGTTTTATTAAATTTTTTATATAAATAAATATTGTATGCAAAAATATTTATTTTAATATACGTAGAAGGATGTTGGTGAACCGAAAGCATAACCTAAATATGGTATGAAAGTCTGGAGAGGGTGCTGCAGCTAAGATTACGCCCCATTGCATGGACCAAGATTCAAATTATATGCCCATACCACAATATCTTTCATATAGTTTCGAAATTGGCGTACTAATATAACTGTACTAAACCTTTATCAGAAAATTCAGTAAATTCGCTAACATCAGATCAAGATTTTAACGAATGCGTTTACGAGGACAAGTAAGTTAGTCCTTCATAGTATTTTAAAGAACAAAAAATAAAGAAAATTTTTTAAATACATATGATTTTAGTTTGGGACGAGGGCAGAATACATTTACAAAATAGAAAATGCAATTTAATTTGATATTAGAGGAAAATTGTATGATTTTTTTTCTTTTTTAAACTTAAAAAAAAATGAAACATATACTACGCAAAACTTTTTAAAACTAGCAATCAATACAAATTTTGCAATTTTATTGAGGTATATTAAGACAATATTCCTAAGTATCAAGAACATATTTACATTAATTTACGTTCGGGTGGCAAGAACACTTTTAAAACAACAATAGCAGTAAAAGATATATCTGCTATCATAAAAAATGAACTGATGGAGCAGTAGAGTTCGTATAAGAAAGTACGTGTATGATTCATATGTAGGTAAAAGGTGAAGAAACCAATATTCCTCCTTGGAAAAAGAAAATCAGAAATACAAGCATGTGCAAATTTCATCATAACGTGCGGATAATATTCGTAATATGATATATGAAATTAAGACTGACCGAAAAAAAAAAGTTAAAAAAAATTACACTTTTAGGTAATCTAGAAATCACCTCTTTGAACCGAACAGATTTTGTCATAGCTTGATGCGCATCAGTTCTCGCATTACTGTTTTTTTTTGGATAGTTTTAATGAAATATGACTTTCAAAACACGGAACACAATATCGGAGCCCACAGAATTTCGACATTATTCATTCATGAAGCTGTATCTCAAGATAACGTTTCTTTCAATGAAGTAATTTTGGTAACGGAATACTTCCGCCTCTGAAGCTGCAGTGTTTCTTCAAAGGTTAAGAGAAGAATTAGTAAACGCTATAATAATATTAAACTTTTCTTCTTGATGCAATTGCTCTGATTTTTCTCATTATATGAAAATTTCTTTAATTATGAAAGCTGTAAAATCGTTTGTCGACTAAAAAAATTAAGGAAAAATGCAATTTTTCTTTATAAATAAGCTGGCGCTCTTTTTATTATTAAAAGGCAGAAATAAATCAGTGTTAACTTTTAAGTCATAAAAATTCTAAATGCCTTAAAACAGATCAATTTTTTGTCACTTATATAGGTTTTCTTAAATTTTTGTTCAATGCACACTGAACAATCCCAAAACAATATTCATTTTCGAAACTCTGTTTTTTTTTTCTTCTAGAACATATCATTGATAAACTGTACAGTTAATTTGTATATAAGCTTTTAATTTGTTATCAAGTCATTCCTCACTATAGGGTGATTTAGTGGCGGGCTATTTCCCACTTTAAATAACAGAAAAAAACATTGAGACCACACATCTTTTTATTTTAAAATAAATTTACGAAAAATTATAATTTACAATATTATAAAGTTGCACAAAAGCTTGAAATGCTTGAAAAAAATTTCTTGTATGATTACAATATATTTTTCCATTTTGACTGAACAAAATCTCTCAAATCGGTTATATAAAAGAATATTCGGGTAGCAGTTTGTCATGGATGGTAGTCGTAGGCAATCAGATGAGGCGAGAGACTGTACCTCGAGCCATTGTGTACACTTCTATCTCGTCTGGTGTTTTAGGCCATCTGCAGTTTCCATGATATGTTTTGTAAAAGCTCCCACGATGTACTCGCTTATTGCATTACCTCCCCCCCCCCCCCATGGACTCTGGAAACAACTTCTATTATGAAAAATATTAATCTTTTACAACATAATGATACACCTGTTATAGCTGAGTATTGCATATCATATTTATCCATATTGCTATGAGAGGTTGAGTATATATGAGAGGCATTCATCCCCGAATTTTTTCGATTCATCAGAGCTGTGAGAAAGATAAAAAGGCTAATTTCCTCCTAGTTTGGTCAAAGTGTGACTTTGCAACATATCTCCATCATTATATTAAAATGCTAAACGCACAAAATGTATGTCACCATTGTCATAACTGCACTTACATTACATGCAACATTTTGATGCATTGGCTAGAACCATCAGCGTCATACGACATTTTAATTTTGACCTGTAATTTGAATTTTATTAACTGATCAAATGCAAAAGTTTGACAATAGTTGTAGCTTACATATACAGTTTTGTATCAAGAAAGGCTTGAGCGGGCATTGCAGGTCTGTAGAATTGAAAGAGTTAAATTTGTTTAAACAATGCTTTGCTTATTTGGCCTTTTTTACTTTTAGAATTAGACATGTTTATTGTATATGCCAATCACATTCTGTAAGCTCATGAGTTTGTTCGCAAAATTTTCTATTCCAGGAAAAAAGGAATGCCGAGTTAACTTTTTTTGAAAGAGAAATAACGAAATCTAGTTACCTTAAATAGGGTATAATAAGCCTTTAAGTGGTATGTTGAAGGATATTCTAAACAGTTGCGCTAGATGCAACGAGGTGAATGAGAAGAGACAATGCATCTTTGAAATCAGTCATAATATTTAAATGAGAGGCAGAACTTTTTACCACAACTTTATAATAAACAAACCGTTTAAATCTTGGTCCTTTATATTTTACTTGTTGTGAAGCAGGAATCAGTTATTTCATTAAAGTTTGCATACTTACTGAATTTCGTATTTTATATGTTTTGAGCAGCAAATTGCATTAAAAATGTTGTTTTCCTTAAACTTAAGTAAGCAATTAAATTAAATCTCAATTAAGCGAAGTGCATGTGAAAATCCTCTAAATGGAATAATTAATTTATTCAAATTTTATACTATATCAGTAAAATGCTGCATATTTTTGTTTGAATACAGATTAAAATCTATTTATAAAGTTATCAATGTGATTAGAAATGAACATTTCTACGAATTTCTTCCAAAAATCTAGATTAAAGACTTATCATATTTTAAAATCTTGCATAAATTTCAATAATATATTCCATTTTTCAAACGAAGAAATATTTTTGTCAAGGTATATATCAGCTCGATGTATATAACATAAGACTGAGAACACGAGATTTTTTTTTTTTTTTTTTTTTTTTTGCAGAATCTGATTGATAGAGTAGTGATCAATGAAAACGCATTACTTGTATTTCTTATGAATATAGCATTATAAATTTAAACTGAGAATTATAAATTTAATTGCTGAAATGAAAATCGTTTGATTGGCTTATAACAGAAACGCATAAATACATCATTATTTTTGCTATTGCGTTATCAATTGAACGTTTGCATCAGGTTCGGATATGAAATACGGCAAAACCTTGATAACAGCTGTAATTGGATGCTAAATTTTTTAATTTATAAAAATCAGTATTTGTTCTAGTTCCATATGTTTTTGCTAATTTAAAATTATGCTAGTGCATTATGTAAATTAAAATTATGCATGCTATTGAGATATGGTATTTGTCAGTAACACTGAATATTTGATTTAATTAAAGATACGAAATAATATTTTAATAAAGCAACGGGAATTACAGATTCAATGAATGAACATGTTTGCCATTTAAGAAATTATTAGTAAAATTAGGAAATATGCTTTATTTAATATTTGTAAATTTAGCATTACGCACCTTACTTCAAAGTTATGAATGCGATTTTTTTTTCTAAAATTCCTAAAAGCAATTACATAATAAATATCAAAGAAATACCATTCTGTAATTTTTTTAAAAATATGACTAATAACTGATTATTCTTGAAAGGCATACACTTTCTCCTCGATTTACGACCTATGGAGCTTATAACCATTCTCATTTAACCAAAAATAAGTTTAAAATTTAAAAGTGATTAAATGTAATTTCTGTTAGTTTCATCAAGTATATTAAGAATTTTTCAAATTATGTACAATAATTTTACAGAGATCGAAGTTTCTTGTTGTATGCGCAATTTTTAAAAACCATTTGAATGAGTTCAGTTCAATTAAATTATATTAACGTCCCCTTTTTAAAGCAATACTAGGGTTATTTTAGAACACACCTTGGTCAGATAACGAAGACAACACCTGAGCTGGAACCTTCCCTGCTCCTTACTTCCACACCACACCAGAGGGAGACTTTTTGCTCCAACGAATTTGGCGTGCACCGGGCCCGCTTACACGATGGTTTTTTGGGCCTCGACCCTGAAACCGTCCGGTTCCGACGCTGACATCTTACCACCAGGCAACTGTGTCCTCCCAATTGCATGAAAATGGCGTTGAAAACTGTAAATCTAATATATGATTTATTCAACTTACGATCTAACAGTCGGAATGTAATTCAATCGCAAGTTGAGAAAGCTCTTGTATATCTTAGAAAACGAAACTAGAAATGTGTTTTTTTTTTATTGACATGCATTCCTCGAAGAGACCCCCGCATATGTTTTTGACAAAGAAACTGTTAATGCTTTTATTAATTGACAAACTTTCTTCAAAGAGAGCCTATATATATTTGACAACATAACTGATTACACCTTTTTCTAAAATTTATAATCGTTTTTATGAATATCAAGTGGGAAAAGGCCCCTGAAGGATATATACGCACGATATTATATGATTCCTCAAAACTACAGTCTAACGGTAACAACATAAAAGTTAAGCTGATTCGAAAAATAAAAAAAGTTGAGTAATAATAAATATTTTGGAAATTCATACTAGAAATGAAAAATTATTAAAATGAAATAAGAAATTTCTAAGATATATAAATTGAGATATAAAAAGCGATGCACACACACACACGCACGCACACACACACACACACACACACACAC